>JMFS01139718.1:0-12370 GCA_000699545.1 Podiceps cristatus | reverse complement strand
GCCCCGGCCCTTGTATCCGCCCTTTGCGGCCTCGGTGGCACACGGGAACGCACAGACAGGGGCATTTCTGCCACGCGTGTTAAAGCGTGCGTTAATGCCTGCTGGACGCCGGTTTACCCTGTGCTTTAAAAAATAATTAACCCAGTAACCACGCCGTGGCTCTTTCATTTTTTTTTTTTTTTTCCAAGGATTAATCAAGTTCTATTTTTTTTTAAATTGTGGAACTCTTAGCCACCAAGTATTCTTGCTGCGAGCCTGTATGTACATCCGACCTCGCAACAGTTCTGCTCTTTCAGGATCAAACGCATCGGTGCTGCCGACTGGCGCCGACAAAGTTTTCCCACGCAGGGGAGCAGGCCCTGGCAGCACCCATGGGAGCTGCTCTGGCGGTGGCTTCAGGGGGCACGGTGTTTGCCCTGTGTTCGTGTCAGGGGAAAAAAAAAAAAAAAAAAAAAAAAAAAAGCTGCTTCTGTTTGTAGGTGTTTTATTTTGAAAGGTAACCGAGAAAATCCGGCATTCATGCTGTGTGTTCTGTTTGTTTTCTGCTTCCTCTTCTTAAAATTCATCTTTGCAGGACCACATCCTACCCTGGGTGGAGGGATTGCTGCCTACAGCTGATGCCGCAAAGAGGACTTGCAGCGCAGCGGTGGCTGGGAGCAACAGAAGTCCCTGCAGGTACAGGCGACTCAGGTGGCCATCGGGCCTCTTCATGAGAAAGGTTGCGGTCTAAATGGAGAATAAGCACGACAGGAATGTGCAAGTGGAGCCATGTTGTGTGTTCTTTCTTTCTTTCTTTCTTTCTTTCTTTCTTTCTTTCTTTCTTTCTTTCTTTCTTTCTTTTTTCCTTTGTGTAAGTGTCATCTGTGTGTCAGGTGGAGGTGTGGAGGGAGCAATACTTCTTGAAAGAGACGTGGTAGAGACAGGCAGGGGAATAGGCACACTGGATGGGGGTGGGATGTCCCAGACCTGCGGCTCAGGCTCCTGACTGATGGCCCACATGGCAAGTTGCACGGGCTGTTAGACATAGCTGTGTGCCACTCTTGCACAGACCGTGTATGCCGTACATGAGGGGCAAAGTTGCTTTGACCATGGAGGGTGGGCATGGCAGGGATTTTTCTTCAATTAAAAAAAAAAGTTTAATGGACACTGCCATAACAAAAGACATATATGGACATTTGAATATTTGATTTTATGGGAAAATATCTCCCTGTTTTCATTATATACATTGGATTTTCTCTTTGTTTTTTCCTGTAAGGAATGGGTACCCAGATGATTGTAAAATGAATAAAATCAGTACACTGGACAGAAAAAAACTCTTCACAAACTCAAAACTTTGTTTAGATAAGAGGTCTGATAGTGGTGGTGATTCTTAATGAAATAAATTTGTTTCTCCTTTACTGGTATTTTCAGTTAGCTCCTCCTTTGAAGGAGTGAACTTATTAAATGTCTATCAGTTCAGTAGATTATATCACTATTTTCTCAAATAGAAGCGCTTCTTTAAAATGAGGAGGATTGAACTAATCCCAGTTTCTGAAGCTAAAAAGGGTAATGTGACCTTATATGAATGAAGCCTTGAAAGAAATTCTCATAAAGTACATTGAGTCTCCCGGTCTGCATGAAATTTTATTTCCTTTGCAGGGCACTTCAAATAACATTATGAATGATGGATGCCTTGCATTTTATTTTTTTTTTTTACTGTTATCTGTCTCTGATCATTTAATTGAGGTTGGAACTGCCTGTATTTCACATACGTATTAAGACTTTCTTAACAAAGACCAGAACCTTCGAAGTTATTAGGCTGCTACCGAAACAGCCCAGTCCTCCAATTACTAACAGACCACAATGATTCCTTTAAGGCGCCCAGTGACTTATCACAAATTATGCTGTAATAACAGTATGATCATGCTGAAGTAATTGAATTTGCCTGCATCTTTCCCATTTCTTGGCTGATTAATTGTGAGGCAGGGGGAAATGTTTCATTCGGGTGAGAGTTCTTGGGAGATCCAAATGAACAAACCCAAAAATACCTGTGGTCACTTTGACCCTGGGAACATTATCACAGTTGCTATTCTCATTCCCAGAATTATAACCTTCATTGCTCCATCACAGCAATCCTTGAGGTTTTGTTAACATCAGGAGCAACTGACTACCCCACCTACAGTGCACACCCAACCGCTTTTGTAACCGGATTATTGAGATTTTATCTGGCTTGATTATGACAAAGCAGAGAAAGCAACTGTTTTTCTATTTAACAGCTTTTTTTTCATATAGCACAACTTTGCATTTTAGAAAAAGCTCCATGCCAGACTGCTGTGATGTCATCTAATGGCTGTATCAGTGTATTTGCAGGAAGTCTTGCCAGGAGTTCTCTTTTACTCAAGCCCGGGCTAACGAACCACGAGCATGCATTGACAAAGCCATACAGGCAGCCATGCGCTCTGCAGATGCTGCTGCGGGGAGGGGAAAAGGAGAGGGAGAAAACTAATCGAATTGTACGAACACAGGAGCCTATAGGCAATGTGAAGAAGGCAATTATATTCAGACTTCCTGCTGGTGTGGTTCGTTTGTTCTGTGCAGACATAATTCCCGTTAGTAGTCAACTGGAGAGATGACTGAATAAAACTCAGCCGCATGGCTGACCTAACAGGATCGCATTGCCTATGCTTCAGTATCCACTTAAGATGTGTTTAGTTAAGTTGTAGAGCCAGTAAGATACATGGATACTTTTGGTTTCAGTTGAATGAGGATTTCCCTTCCAAGCTGCCCTAGTCACAGACTGAATAAATATTTATTATTTCTTTAATGACATGGAGGAGCTTCATATTAGTCTTTGTCGTTTAATGATTTATGCAAATCTTAGGAAATTGATTCTGGTGCTGTTGCTCCATTGAAGACCATTTGCCATAACTGGCACGGGTGCCTTCTCTAGCATTTGAAATTCTTGTTATTTCCAGTGTTGGCAGAATATACAACTGGATTCTGAAGCTTTGATGTAGTTATTTAAAAAATCTGTATGGTTTCATGACCTCCAGAGCACATTCATGTAGCTGAAATAGAAGACAATGGAATGTAAATATCTGCTGATTTTTTTAAAATTGTATTTAATAACAGATAAAATTAAAATATAACTGCGAAGGATGAGCAGTCAAGAATTAAAAGGCAAAAAACCTCAAGAATATCTACCAGAAAACCCATTATGTGCTCCTAGCCCCTAAAGAATTTTCTAGACACTGTGTTTTTCAGTACTTTTAAAATTGGCATTTGGTCTATTTTATGGCTTTTTTAGAGTATTTTTGGTGTCTTTCTGAGCCTCTGTAGTTTGACTGTCTGATTTGTGGAATTCAGTAAAGCTTTATTGTCTCCTTAAATTAGCTGCCTAATTTTAGAAAAGGGTAACACAAAATATGAATGAAAGAATTTTACTTACCTAGAGTTATTTCTATTTGCCTTTACCACATCTGCCTCCTTCCCAAAGGTGCTAGGAAAGCACTGTTGTATTTGGAATATTGCCAAATTCAAAGCAGAAAAAAACCATTCCTACCCTAATTCCTAATTGAAACTTATCATAGCATAATGGTGAACTACTATAAAAGTGCACAGACCTCTTAAAGCTTGCCAGCATCATCCAGCATCATGGACGCCTGTTTCTTATAAAAGTGAGGGCTCAGATAGATTGGGTAATCTCAACTTCCTCAAGTTTAAGGGGAGAAAGACTGTCTTTCAAGCAGCTAAGGCCCAAATTTATGTAGACCTTTAGGGGTTCAGATTAAATCCTGGATATGTATTGATGGTAAATTAAAGTTAGGGAATGTTAGTAGGATGTATTCACTGTGAGGAGAGTCACGGAAATAGCCTATAATGTGGTATTCTGTTAGTCACAGTTAGTCCTCATTATGAAGCTTCAAATTATGGCTGTGTTAATCAAAACTGTGTCAACAGTTTTCAGAATTTGTTCTCTACAATGCAAAGTCAGTGAAAACACTGAAATCCCCTCCTTTTGACTGAACAGTAGATATATGGGGGGTTGAGAGGAATTTAGTTCAAACCGGCTCTATACACCCAACAGGATTTCCCAATACTGGGAAAAAAATCATCAGTTTGATGAATCTCTCAAGCTTTCAGACATTTGGGTCAGTAAAGCAAAGCAAAGCTGTTACGGGTTTTAAAAATCACATTAAGTATTTGTACATGCTACCTCATCCCACTTTTTCCGCACTGAAGTGCAGAGCTTTAGGGTACAATGTTCATGAAATAAAAATTAGAGTTGTAAATAACTTCTCTTATTTTTCCAGTTTGTGGTACAAAAAAAAAAAAAACAAGAAGGAATGAGAATGACTTGACTTTGTTGTTCCTAAGTGACATAAAAGTATGTTAGGTTTTGAAAACATCTTCATTTTATGGGCGATACTTTATCAGTGTAATCCGGAGTAAGTCTTTCGATGTCATCTGCAAGTTTGCACAAGAATCTTACCCAATTTAGTTGTGTGTAAGTAATCAAAGTCTGTATTCCCGCATAAAAAGTTCTCCACATGATGTGACCAAAATCAATGCATTAACATAAAGACTCCCGAGATGTGCTCAATGAATCAAAATCTGTCTGGAACTTTGAGGTCATTAAATAGTATTTTATTTATCTACCATGTCGAGAGTGTAAAAAAATGGGAAAATTATAGTGGTTTCAGTCCAGAGTAGCAACTAGAGCTGCGGCAGTGTGATTCAAAAGCGGCTGAGCGAGTCAGGGGTTTATATCTGATGCTTGGATCAGAGTCAGGAAATCTTCCACACCCACTCATGGATCTTGCGGCCTGGGTGTGGAAGGCTGCGGCGTATGTAGTGCTCATGGTTAGCGTGCAGCTGCTGCTCTCAGGCTGCAGTCACGTGCAATCTGGAGTAATTTCAGTGTTACTGCAAGAGTAGACTGGAAATAAGGAAGACCATAGAGTTACGGGAAAACAACTTTCTTTTCTTTAGCGTCTTCAACAAGATGGCTGAAGAAGACATCAGGAGGGCTATAGTGTTTCTCTTCCAGTCTAAGAGAGACTGAAAGTAGCTTCTCCAGGATTACTTTGTCCTCCGGTACTGGCCTCCACTGGAAGTACAGGTTCTGCAACGCTTTTATTATTTTATCTTCTCATCTTGTTTTTGTCTCCTAACACCCGGGGTGTAAAGGTTATCTACTCTTGTTTTTCAACATTACTTACAGTAGCAACAGTTCACGCTGATGCAGAACCATTAATTTTGAAAGCACTCAAAGCCTTAGTACGATGCAGCCACCTGCTGGCTTTGGGAAATGGCAAGGAGAAAATACATGTATCTTAAAATGCTGCTCCTACAAGTAGGGTGTATGATTACTATTACTGAGCAGTTACTAATGAATGCTTTTGAAGTGTGCTTTCTTAGTGTCTCTGATGGTTTTTGCACTTGGTTAGTCCGCATCTCTTCCCTGGATAGCCAAGCCTTCGTTCTGCAACCACTTACGAGCCTGTTTAGCTCTTATGCCAGAGAGCCTCTCATGTTCAAGGAGGTTCGGCAACAAAGGTAATTGCAACTTTAAATCCTGTCCTTGTTAGCTCTTACATAATTAGAAGAATCATAGAATCATAGAATCATAGAATCATAGAATGTTTTGGGTTGGAAGGGACCGCTAGCGGTCATCTAGTCCAACCCCCCTGCAGTGAGCAGGGACACCATTACCAGATCAGGTTGCTCAGAGCCCCGTCCAACCTGGGCTTGAATGTTTCCAGGGATGGGGCATCCACCACCTCTCTGGGCAACCCCTTCCAGTGCTTCACCACCCTCATTGTAAAGAATTTCTTCCTTACATCTAATCTAAACCTACCCTGTTTTAGTTTAAATCCATTACCCCTTGTCCTGTCACCACTGTCCCTACTGAAAAGATTCTCCCCCTCTTTCCTATAGGCCCCCTTTAAGCACTGACAGGCCGCAATCAGGTCTCCCCGCAGCCTGCTCTTCTCCAGGCTGAACAAGCCCAACTCTCTCAGCCTGTCCTCATAGCAGAGGTGCTCCAGCCCTCGGATCATTCTTGTAGCCCTCCTCTGGACCCGCTCCAACAGCTCCATGTCCTTCTTGTGCTGAGGGCTCCAGAGCTGGACGCAGTATTCCAGGTGAGGTCTCACCAGAGCAGAGTACAGGGGCAGAATCCCCTCCCTCGACCTGCTGGCCACGCTTCTCTTGATGCAGCCCAAGATACGGTTGGCCGGAGCCGGATCAATAAAGAGCATCAGTCCTTACAGTGATTTGGAAAGGAATTAATGACAAAAATCGGAAGGTATAAACAGAGCTATATGAGAAACTGAATATTGTTGCATATTATTATTTTAAAATCACAGCACTAATTACTTTAATAACAGACTCTGGATAGAGATTAGATGCTGGTAAGATTAACAAACTTGAAATACCTGTTGTATATGATACACGTTTTTCCTGTACTACTTAATTTGTTCACAAAATGTACTAGGCACCTGACTTAGCTCATGAGCAAAGCAGAAGTTTTATTTACTGGACTTCACCTTGGTTTATGCAAATGAGACACGGTATAAAATGTGATTCCTCACACAGACCCCAGCTTTGAGGATCATTCCTGTCTGGAAAAGCACTTTAAACACATTTGAAGTTAGACAGCTATCAGTGCAGGCAAAGGATGTAAAATTCAAATTGGGTGATGGGAGTATTAAAAATCAGAACAACCCCAAAAGAAGAAAAGGAACTATAGAAACAGCCAAAACTGGTCAAAGCACTTTCAGCTGTTTCAAAGTGCATGTGCAGCAGCCATGGAAACAGGATGTTACTGCAAGCGAGTGCTGCCCATCGGTGTCCAAATTCTGCCCGGTAACAAGAGCAGTATAAAAGAACACACCAAATAGGTGTGCAGTGGGCACTATTTCTCTGTGCACTCAGTGAGCAAGGCTTTTGGGGTGCTGAGAGCTGGCCCTGAAGACTCTGCTGGGCTGGCCACCTGGTAACTGAAGCTGGTGTAGTTTTTGTATATTGTATGACTAGTGTTAGTTTTACAGTAATGATCCACTTTTACTCTTGTTTTTTTTATCTTCCCAATGATAAGGTTGAAAAATTGTGACTATTTGGTGTAACATTAGACTGCATTTTGAATTGGAGCCTTACTAGACATTTATTTAGGCAAATACTATTAAAAAGGGGAGCTGCTCAAGCTGTAGGTAGGCAATACCTCTTTGCTGCACCTGCCAACGCTGTCTGGAAATACACCTCTACCTACTTAAAAAATGAACTTTTTTTGATGGGCAGATGTGCATTGCAGTATTCTTTGTCTATGCACAAATACAGTCAGGAGAGCAGAGCTCTGATTTTCAGCTTGATCGGGAGATGCAGAGTGCCTGTATTTGGATTACTAAGTCACTGGTGCGGGAATGTTTTTTTAATTCATCATAGACTGGGGAGACACACGGATGTGGCAGACACCCTCCACTCAGCAAGAGACGATCAGGTTCCTGTAGGGACTGAATTAGCTGTGGATATCCAAAATCACCAGTTGTGTCCCATGCAAAACCTGTTGGTCTTCTAGTGGTGTCAGCTGCAGGGTTTCTCTGGGGCTGTTAACAAGCCCAGAAGCTTACTGCATGGATTGTGTGAAAGCAACTGGAAACAACCAGTAGTGAAAGAATTATTTTGGAACAAATATGGTCCTCAAAGGAGAGAGACTCCTTGGAGAGGCAGCATGGGAAACTCAGAGAGAGGACACTGTCTGCTGTGGTTTTCCTGGCAACAGCGTTAGGAAAATGGGACTGGCTGTATGTTACCTGAAAAGAGAAGAGTGTACCGAAGAAACTTTTCAATCCCTAATGGTAAAAACATGTTGGCAAGTCCCAGAACCCAGTGAACCATGATAATCATCTCACTGACTTTGTATGCTCTGAACCAGAGGCTGGGAGCTGACATCTGCCTTCACGGTAGTTGTCTTGCGTGGGTTAAAATCAAGGTGAAGTTTGATCCACTAAGCAACTTCCAAGCGTGGTATTGTGCGACACAGTTTAACTCAGACAAATGCTGATTCATATTTGAGCTTCCAGGTGACATCTGTGGGAGGTTTGCTAAGAAATTTGTACAATAAACTCAATCCATCATTCTCCGCTGGATGGGATTATTGTAATGTTCTTCCCATACTTCTGAATCTTTGCAGAGACTGCTGAACTTCAGCAGTGCTAAGAAAATCTGTGGTTCTGACTCGCTCCTGCTCCCCCTGTGAGCCATGGTTGGGACTGCCCTCACAGCTGCTCCGGAGGAATTTGGAGGCCAGCAGGACCACCAGTGCTCTGCAGGCTGTGATACATCCCTACAGATTTCAATAGGACTTTACGTCTTTTTTTGTTGTGGTAACTGCGGCCAAATATATCACTGATAACTTGATAACTGATGCTTTTTTTTTTTTTTCTTTTTTTTTCCCCCCCCTTATTTTTCTTTCTTTTAGTGGATTTGTAGTGAGAGCATGTTTGGCTCACAGTAGAAATTCCCCTTGAAGGGCAAACATGAAAAACCCAAATACTTTGGTACTGCTGTCAAATAGTGTCATATTTTACAGATCTTGCTGACTTCTCCTTCATGCAATGAATATATGACTTTTTTTGTAATGTTTTTGTTATGTAAAAGAAAGTAGAAAACCGTGTGAATTAATCATAGAATCATAGAATCATAGAATGTTTTGGGTTGGAAGGGACCGCTATCGGTCATCTAGTCCAACCCCCAATTAAAGCTTCAGCTCCTGACTCTACTCACATTGCAATCAGTAGAACTTTTGCTATTTAAATATTTTTTCTTTGTAAATGATATATCTTTAAATACTCCTAGGGTTTGTTGGTACTGTAATAAGCATTATAGAAATATGCATTAATATTTTATATACAGTTTTCAAATTACGGGTGTAATATTCAGATGTGAGAGCCCTTTTATTTCAACATGCAAATCCCCCCTTTTTCTTTACATTTTTTTTTTTTACTATCAAGTGAATTTGATTTTTTTTGCCTTCCAGATGCTTACTTAAGATTGAAGCAAAAGCATTCCATAGGTGTGGGATCTTTTTGTATATATATAACATTTGATGAGCTTGTTTGTTTTCATATTTTTAGTGCTGCCTGGTATGCCCAGCTCTTTTCAATTAGCTTATTGCTAATTGTGGCTTGGCTTCTAGATACCTTTGTTCATTGCTAGTTCAAACCCCACCCTCCACTCTTCAGCACATGATCTGGAGAAGCCCAATGTTCAGATCATCTGTCATCAGCTGAAACATTTTAGAGTTGGAGATCCTAATCCTGTTGCAGAAGGGAACTGAGTCAAATCTAAACTGTCCTAGGCTTCATTAATTTTAATGAAGTTACAGTTGTTTGCTTAAGGCATCATTATCTCTGAGCCAGCGCTAATTGCTGTACACGCTGTAAGGCCTGGCTGAGAACCTCGCGAGGAGCCCAAGCCCAAGGCTCGGGCAGGTGTGGGTCTAGGGGAAGGAGGTCAGTGTGTCGTGCAGGGCATCCCTGCAGGGACAGCGAGTTTTGTGTCTGCTCTACCCATGCTGGAACCCAAGGTCTGACCCAAGGCAGGGGTGTTTGCAGCTGCAGCTGTGGCATTTATGGATTAATCTTTGAAAATACACACATGTGTGTGTGTGTATACTTGTTTAAATTATAAACATTAACTTAAAGAGCTAAAGTTGCTGTGATGATCAGTCACTGAAGGGAAAACCCTTGACTGTTATATTCTGTAACTTGGCTCCATGTAGAATCATCCAGAAGCCAAAGTACTACTCAGGCTCGTTAGCGCTCCCTGCTGTCCCTGAATCTAACTTCGTGTCTGGCAGCAGTTCCTAGGTAAAACAGGAAGCACAGGCTACTCTGTCCCTTACTCCATCCAGATGTGGTCAGCCCAAAGCAAATTAATTCCGCGACCAATTTGATGAACAAAGCATGGGAACGCAGCTATCATGTTGTGTGCTGACAGTCCTGAGACTGATGAACCTCAGACGCATTTCAGGCATGTGCCTACCCACCAGCATTTGTTCCGGCAGCTGTAATTACCTGGTACTGAGATCTCCCATCAGATCTCCCAAGCTCTGCAGTACGAAGCCAGGTGAATGCTTGGATGGACCTCTCTACAACTAGCCATGGTCTTGGCAGTGATAGCAGTAGCTGATAACCTTCCACTGAGTCAGAAGTGGATAGTGTACAAGCAGTGTGGTTTTTTTTTTTTTTTTATATATTAAAAAAATATCAGCTCAGCATTTACTGGTAACTGAAATGAATTTATATATGCGCTGCTTTGTGTTATCTAATATTGGCCGTACTATGTAATTCCAGTTCCTGAAGTACCTGACTTTTCAGGTGATCTTTCCAAACACTAGCTGCATAAGGACTGTTTGGCCTCCAAGATATGGCAAAAAGGGCCGCACTCAGTCAAGTATGGCAGTTGAAATGTGTTTGTAGGTTTTCCTTTATGATTTGTAATGGTGTGAGACAGTTAAGAGCCTCCTATTTGCAGGGGGAGGAAAAAAGGCCTAGAATGCTTTTTGAATGAGGAAGGGATGTCAGTCCTGATATCTGATACAAAATCCATCTAATGGATTTATAACCTGGAGTTCTAACTGGGCAGTGTTTGCTTTTATTGCCTGTTTGTCATTGTGTTTTTTGTTTTGTTTTGTTTTGTTTTCTTTTTTCCTATGGGATGGAGTACTTGTTTTTGATTGCTTCATGTATTTGGTGACATCCTGCTAGACAGCTGCCATACTCTGTGCTCATAGTGACTGTATTTCTGTTGTAACTGAAACATGGAAATCTGCTACTTGTCTCACAGAGCTCTCAGGCTCCTCAAGTCTACATGGTATGGGGCATCACAGAAGCAAATAAAGCGTCAGAAAGACACAAGTGACCTGTCTATAAAGCGGCAAGTAAAATTCTGCTGAGCTCTATGCTCCTGCAGCTGTGCTGCTGTTGGTACACGCGAGTTCACACTTGCTGGGTAACAGTTTGGAGATGTGAATTGCATGCTGCAGTCATCTCTGCGTCTGTAACTCTTGAGAACTCCTGGGGAGCTCATCCCTCTCCACGTGGCCCTGTCAGCAAAGCAAGCTCTGACAGTGGTAGACTTTGACCTGCTCCCTAAAGCTTCATCATTGGCTCAGCTCCCTCTTCTAGTTCCCCTTTCAGATGGAGAAAAGTGTGCTGCAGACTGGGGGAAAGGTAAAATACCCCTCTTAGAAAGAAAAGATTCCTTCTCTACTGTAAGCAGGAAACTCTTGTGTTGCCTGAGAGTCAATACACATGTGGGCTGAAATCCTGCCTCTACTGAGTTCCCATGCTGCAGGACTGTAGAATGAAAAAGTGTTATTTTATTATTAATGAGTGGGTGTCCACAACTGGTGTCTCGGCTGATAAGGACCTTCTTCCATACTTTGTGGGCTGACTGTGGCTATTGAGGTGAATAATCTGTTCTAAGTACTCGCTGGTTTGCCTCACTATTCACTATGCAATTGGAAGCATTTATCATTTATGAGAAGCATATACTTACAGTTTTTCTTTTATGTTCCACATTAAAGGGTGGCTTTGCATATTTATTAGCTGACAGTAGTGAGCATTATATACTTCTCATTTGTTTGTGGTTGTCTGCATTTCCTGCTGTTAGCAGTCCAGCAGAAAGCCAACGGAAGGGTTTACACGAGTAGGAGTGCTTTTCCCTTGGATTTTCAAAAGAACATTACATTCACACAGAACTGTTTTCAAAATATTGAAGTTTACATGTGATCATGGATAACCAGGCAAAAGGACTGAAATACACCTTGTGTGCGGCTGTCAGTACTATTTTTCCTCTTCGTAGATTTCCAGTCACATCCCGTTTCACACTATTTTTCATTTCACACTGAAAAAGGAAGTTCTCCTTTTTCAAGACAGTGCCGACCCCCGTTTCAAGGCTGGTCAACTTCAGTGCTTGCTTCCTGCAAGGTTTTGCGCAAACGCGTGTAGCGTTTTGCGGTGGAGAACATAACAGCAAAGCCGCCGGATGCTGTATTTTCTTTCTTACTTACACAACAAATGGGATGAGACGGCTCCTCCCTGACGGACCATTCTTTTTCCTCGAGGAAACAAGTTTCCAAGACTTGCACTCTTACATGAAGTTGCATTATGTTTTCTGCTGTTCCTTTGCAGTGCACCCGCCTTCGTTGGTAAATTTTGTGACATATATAACAATGTATACATATAAAACAATATATACGTATGTATAATTTCACAGGGTCCTCCACCTGCGCCGGGCTGTGTTGGGACACCCCGGAGACCCACGCTACGGGCGGACAGGCAGCGCGGGGACTTCACTCCCCGCCGTCAACCGAGGGGATGTC
>KL290184.1:479-16452 GCA_000699545.1 Podiceps cristatus | reverse complement strand
GGTGGATGCCTGAAGGGGATCTTTGAGCTGTTCACCGAGGTCAGTCTTCGTTTTAGACCTTAGCGACATGGGTGTTGGTGATAACACACAGGAAATCATTCACAGTCGTCCTTGGGGAGAGGGAGCAGCAGGCTGCGGTTCAGACTGCGCTCCAACAAAGTGTTTTGGGTTTGTTTTTTTTGTTGTTGTTC
The DNA here is from genome assembly GCA_000699545.1 of Podiceps cristatus. NCBI lineage: Eukaryota > Metazoa > Chordata > Aves > Podicipediformes > Podicipedidae > Podiceps > Podiceps cristatus. The sequence continues at coordinate 16,261 of KL290184.1, read as the reverse complement.
AAATTAATCTCTCCCAGTTTCCCTGTGCCAGCTTCCCTCTACTTTTGGGATTGGTACCGAGATCCCGTGTAACTTCCACACAGCTGTCACTCCCCACATGCACACTTTTGCTAGCTCACAGATTGATGGGACTTCTCCTCTCTTACCTGGTGGTTTGACTCTGTGCTTTTACAGCATCATAATCAAGAGGTTATTTGTCTGAGTGGCAGTAAAAAAAAAAAAAAGTACCTTTTTATTTAACAGCAAACACTGGGCTTGAACATGTAGTCAGGTGTTCTTTATCTCTTAAAGCCTGGGGAGGAACAGATATTTGAGTATTTTGTCTGACCTCTATAAGCTGCATCTTTTTTGATAGGCAGAGTGATCCTTGTTGATGACTGTTTTCTGAATTACCAGTTGTGCGTTTTGTGCCCTATGGCTTCTAGTCAACCTGCAGGGAATTCTCTTGCTCCATACCTGGACTTTGCATTGTTGCCAGTCTCTGAAGTGATTTGAAGGTGGCATAGGATGGTTCCTCCTGTATTCATGGGCTGTGTTCTTCTTTAGGTTTCAGAGGAGTGTGTTGGATCTCTCTTTACAGTGGAGATTTGCCAGACTGCCCAACAATGCCAAGCTGGAGATGGTGCCAGTCTCTAATAGAGTGGGAGTTGGAAACACGGTATGTTCATTTCACAATGTGACTTGATTTGTTCAGTTACCAGGCATGCTGGATATGATATCATCAGACCTAATGAGCAAGAGTATGGTTAGGCTTGGCTGATGCTTGAATTGAAGACTACCCGAAGGCTGGTTGAGGTGTGGTGGAAAATGGTAATTTAGTAGTTGGAAGTCTCTGTTTGCAGTCTGCGTGATGGTGGAGTTCCAGCTGTGTGCTAGAGGATGGGGGAGGTCTTTTGGGGAGCTGAAAAATTGGTAGCTATGAATGTATAAGTTAAACATCACTGATGACTTTACTCAGCAGTAGAGCTACTAACTCAGTTCCCTTTCCTAATTTCTATTTCAGTTGCTGTTGTTTGCCTCTGGGTTTTGACTGAAATCTCAAATTCTTACAGGATTCTCTTGCTTCTTTCCCAGCACTGCTGTTCACAGTGTGTTCACACAGCTTCAGATTTTGTTGTGATGTGTGCTGTGTGTAGCAGTTTCTGAATGTCCCTATTTGGTATAATTTACAAAGGGCGTACAGATGCTTTGTTCTGTAGGAATTATTGTCAGGTTTAGGAGATTTAAAAATCTTTTATGCATGTTGTTATAACATGCTGGAGGCTTAATTTCTAAAATGATATACAGGTGTTAATGAGCATAAACATTTTATGTGGTAGAAATGATGTATGATCTTATTTAAATAGCCTGGGAAGGAAAATTTGTCTTATCACTAACAGTCATCTCTCTTCTTACTGGCTTCCTTATGTGGAGTTTCAGTTTTCCTGAAAGTTTCAGGTCTATTAATGCTAATCTCTCGATGTCTGTCTGCCAAATTGTGTTAGTGGTATTTTGTTGTAGGCAGTTGCTTTAGCTGTCAGAAAGATAAATTGATAGATACATTGAAAAGTGAAATTGAATAGTGTGAGGTGGTTTTCGAATCTCTGCTCTAGTTCACTGTGGGTGTGCAGCGTAGTTTTGGGGGTCACCGAGGTCCATGTTTTTCTCCATGTGCTTTGTTTTGGCATTGTTTTCTTTCTGACTTTGTGGTAGAAAGAATTTTGTGCTCTAAATGATGTATTTAGTTTAAAAAAATACCACAAGCTGGTAGCGCCTGCTTAAAATTTTCAGTTAAAAAAAAGTGATGGCATGGAGTTCATCTTCCAGAGGAAAGTGTTTCTATTAAAATGGTGCAGTGATGACTTTATCTGACATTTGGGAGGTATTGTACTATCCCTCCAGTTTAGGAGGTATTGTACTGAAGAAAACAGTGATTTTATGTGTGTGTGTGTGTGTGTATATATATATATATACATGTATATATATTTTTCCCCCAAGAAAATCTGTGCAGCATATCAGAAAGGGCGAGAAGGACTGTATGCTGTAGGAAAGGAGTTATAACATGGAGTAACTACTTTAGGTCACAGAAGAGCTAATGAAAGTTTGCTGTTTCATTGTATTTTAACAGAAGAATCTACAGAAGTGAGGGTTCCCTTGGAGTCCTCATTGCTATTTTATGGAGTTGAGAAGATACAGCAAATATGCTCGTGAAGGGTGCAGTCTAAACAGGCTTGCTGTCCCGTAAACTAAGAGCAGAGATTTCACTTGGAAGAATTTAACAGACAGTATAAGAAAATACTTTATACAGAACAGTTGACCAAAAGCATCCTGCCACAGGGAACTAGTGTCAAACACCGTAGGAAGTTTAAAACAGATGGTTAACTGTGACTAGAACTGACACTAGTATTATGTAGAGTCAGTAGAGGTGCGGACTCAATCCTGCAGTCTGGCTGCAGTCATGTTGGGATGAATTTGGTGCTGTGTCTTTTGTTATTTCTCTTTTATTGAGATAATGTGCATGGAAGTAGGTGTACTTTCCTGTGGCGCATTGGCAGCAGTTACCTCTAGAGAGAAAATACAGGTTTCGATAAATCACAAGTTTGTTCAGCAAATCTGATATTTTAAAAATAGAATGCTTTTGGATTTGCATTCACATGTAAAAATCATGGATTCCTGTAGGGCTGTAAAAATTATTGATTCCTGCAAATTTGCTCATTTTTTTCAGTGAAAAATGGAACAAATTCCCCTTGTGATGGCAGGTGATCTAGGGGTACCATCAGTACAGTTCTGGTGTTAAGAGTTGTTAGCCTTTTGTTTGTTTGTAAACTTAGAATATAATTGGCACTGATCTCTGTATTATTTTATATAGAGCCTGGGATTTTAAAAAGACTTTTCTAATTAACTGAATAGGACTTTCGTGACATGCTTAGCTTTGAACTGTTGCCCAAAACCTGATGCAATTGGTAGTCTGAATTTCTGGGCTGGATTCTTACAGAATGGTGATGTCAGCTGTCATCACTCTCCTGTAGCTGAGAATAATCTAAAGCTTGTCTCCAGCATAGGAGAAACCAGGAGGTCGTGTTAGTGGTGGGATGAAACAGCATAGTCCTGTTGCCTATTTGTTGATGATGCCACTGTTTCCTTTATGTAGAAAAATCCCCGTCTCCAGCAGATCACAATTTGCAGTCCTGCAAGGACTGGTAGGAGCAGAGGCAGATGACAAACATATTCCTCCAAGGAAGTCACAGTCAGTTGCTGGAGTGTGTGGTGTCTGCTTTTCTCCACCTCTCTCCCCTTCGTGCTCTCACACACACATCGCACTCCTCCCGCACCCACACTCCCCCCATCCCCGCCACCCCTCCCCCCAAATAGGAAGTCAGGCAAGAATGGCAGTATGCCTGCATGCATGAACAAGGAGCTCCTGGCCAGACTCAAACACAAAAGGGAAGCATACAGAGAATGAAAGCAAAGATAGGTAATCTGGGAGGAATAGAGAAACCTTGTCCAGGCATCCAGGGATGACGTTAGGAAAGCTTAAGCCCAGCTGCAATTGAATCCAGCCAGGGATGTCAAAGACAACGAGAAGGGCTTCTTCAAGTACAGAGGTGACAAAATGAGGGCTAGGCAAAGTGGAGGGCCCGTTGCTCAAAAAGGTGGGGACTTGGTTACACAGGACATGGAAAAGGCTGAATGCCTGCTTTGCCTCAGCCTTTACTAGCAAAACCAGCCTTCAGGAATCCCAAGTCCCAGAGACCAGGGGGGAAGGCTGGAACAAGGAAGATGTACCCTTGGTGGAAGAGGATCGGGTCAGGGAATACTTGAGCAAACTGAACATACATAAGTCCATGGGCCCTGCTGGGAGTGATGAGGGATCTGGCAGATGTCACTGCAAGGCTATTCTTGATAGTCTTTGATTGATCCTGGTGATTGGGAGAAGTGCCTGAAGGCTGGAGGAAACAGAAGGCACCCCTGTCTTCAAAGAGGGCAAGAAGGAGGACATGGGGAACTACAGGTGGGTCAGCTTTATCTCAGTCCTTGGGAAGGTGATGGAGCAGCTAATCCTGGAAGCCATTTCCAGGCACATGAATGACAGGAAAATCATCAGGAATAGCCAGCATGAATTCAACAGTTGTTGACCAACTTGTTAAGCTTCTATGATAAAATGACTGGCCTGGTACGTGAGGGGAGAGCAGTTGTCTACCTGGACTTCAGTAAGGCCTTTGACACCGTCTCTCATAACATCCTCATACATACTACTCATATTTGTAGCAGAATAGAACTATTCTAAATATTAACTTCTAAAGTAATCATTTGAATATTCCTCTGCATTTTTAGCTAATGTAATCCTTTGCAGAAAGTGTTTAGAAGGAAGTCATGGTTTTTTGGATAGTAAGTTCTAGAGATCATTGAAATACTGAAAAAAGTTGTTGTGAAGAAAAGTTTTCATTCAATTTTCAGATTAATTCAGTGTATTTTTCCTGTAGGTTCGGATTGCATTACAATTAGATGATGGCTCCCGTTTACAAGACACCTTTCTTTGTCAGCAGACTTTGTGGGAACTTCTCAACCATTTTGCAAAGATCAGGTGAGCAATGCAGTGCGAAAATACTTGTTTGGATGGATCTCTGTATGACAGTAGTTAGTTGTTACGGTGATCCAGCTAAATCCTGCAGATTTGTGGAACTTGCATTTATTTGACTGTGTTTTTTCCTTTACGACACGGATGTTTGCCTTTTCCTTGCTCTTTCAGATTTGACACTCCATAGTTTTGTTAATATTTTTTGATTGTCATGTAGCACTGCTGATTCAGGGCATAAACTGGTAACAAACTGCTAAGGCTAGGAAGAAACTATATTTGGATATATTGCTGCACCTGTCTTTTACACAAGCTTGTTTGAAGTCAAGTTACTGCCAGAGTTGAGATGGTAGCCTAGATTATGTTGATCATCAGTATTTCTGTGCTGTGGTTCCTTGTGTTTAAATGAGTTGCAATTGCTTTTGGGGCTTGCTGTTGTGCAAGTTCTTCAAGAAAATCTGGAGCTCTCAGTAGGCTAATGTGGAGTCTTCAAAAGACAGATTAGATCCTGTTTAAATGGAAGAATTTCTGGTCCTACATTAATATATACATGGGTACTTAATGAATCCAGTCTACATTGAGGGCTTTCTTTTGTCTTTAGTTTTGACTTAAAAATGCTGTATTGTTTTGAAATGTCAAGCTAATAAATTTTTCTCCAAAGACAGTTCTTTTATTTTTGTTGTGGCTTGGAAGATGAAACCTTGAAGCTGTGACAGCCATTCTATTCTGAACAGAATTTCCAGATTTCATTTTTTTCTATTGTAGTTGGCTTTACCTTTCTCTTGATAACTTCCCTCGCCTTCCCTCCCCCCAGATCCTGTGTTTCTAGCTTGTTCTTTCTCTTAATTCCTCTCCTTCTGCTAGTTGCTTTGTTGCATTTGAATCTCTGTACAGATGTGCTCTGGTATTGTGTAACTTGGAACTGTTTTTGTTAATTTCTCAAACAAATACCCATCTAAAGAGACAGTAGCTTTCTGTGTCAAAACCTTGACATTTCCAAGGCTGTGGTCCTAGAAAATCCATGAAATGAGTAGATGGTAGTAAGGGTGATGGTGCAGTAGTGTTCAGGTAAGCTCAGCCTTTGAGGGTGCAGTTACAGGATGCAAAATGATGGATTGTCACCTGTTACCTGAGCCATAGTAATTGAGTAGTTACAGGTATGAGTTAGTACTAGACTAACGTGTACTAGCATAAATTACTTTAATTGAAGTTTGAAGTTGCTTGTTCTACACTGAAATTGAAATAGCCTATGAAGCATGGTTCTGGGGTTGAATTAGCTGACGATACCTCATTGAGTCAGGGTTGCACAGTTGAATTGTGTGACTGGAGTTCCAGGGTGACGGAGCTAATTCTTCCAGTTTCTGCTAGCTTAGCTCCCTGACTGGCCCATAACAAGATCAAAGGAGTGACTAGTGCTGGCCCAAGGGAGAGAGTTTGGATCTGGGGCATCTTCTGTATAACAGTAGGGGACTGAGCAGCTACTGCTCACTTCCTGCCCTCCTATCCAACTTTCCTCATGCTATTTGTGCAGCTTTATGGAGAATTGGCTTAAGTAGCTGATTCAGCTGAAAAATGGTATTTTCTGTATGTTATCTTTCAAGTAGATAAGTTTCCTAACCCCATTAAGGGTTGTCTTTCATGGAAGGAGCAGATGGATAGGAATGGCGTATGTCAGTTTTTCTACTTAGCATTTTGTATCATTAAACCATAGTTTGAGGAAATGTTTGAGCTAGTCTAGTGACTCTAAAATGATATAAATGAGTCTTATTTATCATTCTCTTTTCATCTTTAATGGTCAGGGACCAGGTCTACATTGTGGCATTTACTCTAAAGTCAAAAGAGGCAGTGTTCATGTAAATGCTAGAGCAAAAAGAATTATTTTTCTTTTGATCAAGGGAAGAGGTGGGTAAGAAAAGCCATGTATAATTTTCCTGGGTGTTTTAGGGCTCCTCTTGTACCTTATTACATACTTTGTGCCCTCTGGGAGGAGAACAGTGCCTGTTGCAGTTTGGGAACTGGTAGACTGGTGGGGGTAGTAATTATGGACAGTGACAAAGGGCCTTTGTGTGAATTTCTCACTCATCAGGTGGTTATTTCTTTGGTTTAAATTTTGAGCTTTTAATATAATTTTGCTCCTTTGGAGTGGTTTTATTTGTTACAGGTTATTGCAATTCTAATAGTTAATGTACATGCTGCTCTTCTTAAGATTCTAACTGCTCCAGTGTGCTAAGCATTATTATCTTCAGTTCATAAGACACAGCTGTTCTTTTCTGCCCTCTGGAAGCTGAGCTCAGATGTTTGGATGGACTTTGCAAACTTTTAAGTTCAGCAAGCAGCAAACATGCTGTGTGTGACTTAGTCACAAACCAAGCTGGATCTGTTGCCATCCATATACATTTCATGGGCTGTGCTGCTTTTCAGTGTGTATTGACTCAGTTGACTAACTAGTCATCTAGTTGCTGACTTTTGCTGAATCCTTCCTTTGACTTTCCAACTGGAGACATTTTCCTGGAATGCTCAGCCGCTCTAAGTGCGTGAGGGGAAGTATTCTAAATCCACTGGAATTTCCCCTGGGTTTCGAGCGTCCATCTTGGCTGATGGGGTCTGAAGAAGGTCTGGAAGCTATTGTAAGGCTGCTCCTCCTCTCAGTGTGCGGCAGTCCTTGCACAAGATGTTTACAGGGCCTGTCAGATCACTACATGAAGGAATCTAATCTGCTTGCCGTTCCCCTTCTGAAGAACAGCACATCAAAGAAATGACAGTGTGTTTGATGTGTATGCTTGCCTCAGTGAATGCATGTAATGGATTAACGGCAGCTGGAGGAGGAGCCTGCTGGCTTCTAAGAGTTACACAAAAATAAGTCTCTTGGGGATCTTTCCTTGGAGTCTGTTCAGCAGAGACTGGTTGAGGGCACAAGTGTTGTATACCGTTTTAGCATTAGGCCTGGGAGAACTGTTGCTTTTCTGTCTCCCACTCTTGCCTGTCTGGCAGCTTTGTAGACTGTTTTACATAGAAGTGATTGCAGTCTGGACACTTGAAGACAGTTTTGACCATGACTATGACTCTGCTACTTTTGTGGTATCACTCATTAAGTTCAGATGTTTTCCATACACTTTTAAAAGGCTCTTCAATCCAACGAGTTGCTTAGATTGACGTGGAAAGCAGTTTTGGAAAGGTGAATGAAACTCGGTTGTGTAGGTCAAATTGGATTGCTCTCATATGAGTCTGTGTGGTGAAGATGTGTGTTCCATTGTGCCTCGGCTTCTCTCCTCCTAAATGGTGATCATCCACTTTTCCTGATAGACAGGCAACTTGAGGTTCAAGCTTTTATTCATCTGGGCTGTTTCATCTGCCTTTTCTGTGATTCTGTTCTGTTTCCTCCATGTCTCAGCAGTCCTTTATGTTTTGCGCACTTTTATCAATGATTCCTGTAGGGATACAGCTGATGCTGACTGGAAGCAAAATCCATTGAAAATAAGGTAGGGATGACTAGCTCTCCTCGATTGTCTGGAAAAGTCTGAGTGCACATAGCCTGCTATAGTGTGCTAAAAGTAGTCTCTTAGGTGTTATTTTGTTCCAGTCTTCCAATCAAGAGACAAGATTTTTTTCTTCTGCCTTTCTTTGTCAAGCTTTGGCCTTTGGAATTTAGTTGGTTACTGCTGCAAAAGGAGTGAGGGAGGTCAGAGGCTGGGTCTTGAATAACAAGATTATGTTCATTCTGTATTAGGAGCTTAATCTCTCGATTCCTGCAGAGCATTGTATATGACTTTCTGTCCTTGACAGAGAATAACTAATTGCAGAACCGCAAATGGTGGCAGACCTATTCTAGTGTTGTTTTGGTTGTTCATCTTGAGTTAGAAAGTTAACCATGTTTCATAATCTGAAGCTTGAATGTAATAGTTTGGATACGCTGGACGTGTCTGTCACTTTCTGCACAGCAAGATTTGGTGCTGTGGCTGGGAGAAGAGTTCTGAAAGAATGGTACCTCAGGATTACAAACTCCTCGTGGTATGTGGCAGCTGGTCTGGAAGTAGTTCTCTGTCTCTGACTTCCCTAAACCAGACCTGACTCTCAGGACTGGTTTTACAGGTTAGTCTGTTTGGATTTGCTAACTCTAGCAGTGGAACTTCTCAGTTTCATTGTGACTCACCTTGTCCCATATCATTGTGCTGTTGTATGCTTTATTTAGAAAGGCTTAAGTTTTAACCTTTAGATCAAGACAGGAGATAGGCTACTACAATTAAACCAAACAGAAGTCTCAGTTCTGGTCTGTGCTTAACAGGTTTGCTCCCTCACATCCTCCAGCTGGAACTCGTTGATGTGCTCTTGCTCTTGAGGATTACTCAAGGATTGAGTCTCATGGTTACTCTCCCCATCCTGAGTAACTTCTGGTTCCAGCTATTTCACTTGCATTTCATTGAAGCTGAGTTTTGAGTCTAAATGTACATGTCCTTGATGAATTTTCTTGGAACTTAATGGCTGTTTCCCTTAATTTTCTACTCTGTAGCTGATTGACTCCTTCCCTGTTCAGTTTTGTCACTTTGTGCTCAGCTAAATACATTCATGTTAAAATATTATGTAAGACATTGATTGTATATATATTTTTCTAAGCTGCTCATCTGTGATGTATTTTGGACATAATAGAAAGACTACATGAGATAATATTGGCAAAGCTATTGTTGTTAAGTAACTTTGAACGTTACAATGATTATTGGATTATTGGAACTGCAGCATTGAAAGTAGTAAGATGCATTTGGGTATACAGACTCTTGTCTTCTGCTGTGTGAGCAGATTGCTAAACTGCTAAGGGTTATTTTCTTTCTTTTTTACCTGAGCAGAAGACGTTATCCCCTCTGTCTTAAGGTGGTCTTTCCATAATGATTTGGGTTTATTGCAAGCCGATTTGTGGACTTACCAGCTATGAAATAGAAGCCTTTCTAACAGTAGTAGTCAGTGTGGCCACAGCACAGACAACCTATGTAATGTACATAGTCACTTCAGAATTAGACGCTTGGTTGACTGAACGGATTTTTGACCATTACTTAAGGGGTCCTTTTCCTACATATATATGGATATAACTTTGTGTATTGTTGCATCCCAAAATACATCTGTTTACATTACACAATGGTGAAGGCAGAATTTTTAAAGTAGTGGTACTCTGTTCATTGAACTCCTTTCCAGGAAAAGTCAGAGTGAACCCAGCCTTGATCACTGACATTCTTCTCTTAGTCATTGCCTATTCCAACCCCCACGTATGACTCTCACAAATGAGTCCCTGAAGGTACGAGTGATAGGTTTAAGTGATGCACTGGATATAAGCAGTCTGAATTCCTGTATAAATTTTGTGTCACTTGGACACCAAGTCGATGAATGTTTTGCAAATAAATTTAGGAGAATGTGTGGCTATGACTGCTAGTGCAGAATTACAAACAACACAGAAAAATGATTGAAGTAGAAATATCTTTTCACTGGAAGTTAGAAGTTTAAACAACACAGAAAAATGATTGAAGTAGAAATATCTTTTCAAAACTTCTAACTTCCAGTGAAAAATACTGGATTTTTTCAGTCTGCCACGGTCTTGCAGGTTATGTTTTTTTCCTGTGAAGCTCACTGCAGAGACTAGAATCTGGTGACTGAAGAGGCAGTTAAGTGTGAGTGTTCGCATAACCCTGTAAGTCAGTCATTTGCAAAGCTCGAAAAATGATTGAAGTAGAAATATCTTTTCAAAACTTCTAACTTCCAGTGAAAAATACTGGATTTTTTCAGTCTGCCACGGTCTTGCAGGTTATGTTTTTTTCCTGTGAAGCTCACTGCAGAGACTAGAATCTGGTGACTGAAGAGGCAGTTAAGTGTGAGTGTTCGCATAACCCTGTAAGTCAGTCATTTGCAAAGCTCCTCATGAGTTCAGTAGTCATCACTAGCATAATAGGGCATAAAATGACAAGTTAACTTTGGGGACTAGCTTCAGTCTCTTTTGTCAGAGGCCTCAGAAGGTAAGTAAGGATGTGTCGCTCTACTGGGCTGTCAGGTGGATTTCATTAGCTGATTTGCACAGTGGTGGTTTCTCTTCAGGTCACCCAAGGTGATGGGTGATTGTTTCCTGGTGGGTTGAGGCATAGGGGAAAGCCACCCCCACACCCCCCCACACCCCCCGGACTCCAGAAAGCACTAAGATCAAGGGAATTTACCATGAAGAATTTCAGCTGTTTTGCTTTTGATGATAAAACAGCTGTTGTGGTGCAGATGGTATATACCAGCTCCTTCCTGTGACTGAAATGACAGATTGCTCAGAAAAAATCTCATTAGTTCTTATTGTGTTGATGGGTAATATCCTGGGGCAACTTTCTCACCTTTTGTTTAAGTAGTTTCCCCTGCAAAATTAGGCTGAAACTTTTGAATCTAAAACTTTTTTTACAAAAAGCTTGTGAGAATTCGGCTAGTTATAGTTCCAAACCACCACTGTCTCGGTATGGACAGTTCTCATGGTCACCTTTTGCCATTGGTGTGCTTGGGAGGAAGAAAACTCCTCCATAATTTCACGTTTTACCACATTCTCAGCTGATTTCAGTTTGAGTTTCACTTGAAGGGGAGTCCAACATGAAAGAATTTCTTCTGTTGAATCTAATTCTCTCACTGATTTCAGTGCTTCAGTGTAATGTGTTGGTTAATTCTTTAAGACTTTTTAATTTTCTACAGACATCTGAGGTTTCCTTGCTGCAAGTGTTAGTGCATTCCCCCCCGCCCATTAAGAACACCCTGTTGTAGGTTTTTTCACATGTGCTCTCTTTTGAAATTGCATGATCATGGGTGGAGGAGAGCTGAGACTTGCTGTAACAGGCAGTGATTTTCTTTTCCCTGTCTATCTTCTGTGTTTGATCAAGTGAATATGTAATAAAGCTGCTCTTCTACTTGAATGCCTCAGAATTGCTTATCTAGAGGAAATGGTAAGAGTAGCATCTTGTCAAGAGTAGAATCTTACTTTTTTCCCTTTTCTGGGCTAAGAATCCTTCACTTATGTCTTCATCTGCAGATGGCATGTCAGCAGTTTGTATCATTGCTATTATTTGTCCTGTATCACTAAAATGCTGAAATGTGGGTTGATTTTCACTTTGTCTACTGTGGCAGCCTTTCCTTTGGCTTTGTTTTGTCTCTGGTCTCCAGAATCTGAAAGCTTTTTTTGTTCCCTTCCCCTGCAATAAACTATTTAACTTAGATAAGGGACTTAAAAGAGCAAGTATTATTAAGTCATGTTCCGGATGGTGTATTGAGGTGCACGAAGAATGACATGCTCAAATTTATGTAGTAAGATGAGTCATTTCAGAATTAACTTTAATTACTTCTCCTTTGTTTTTAAACTTTCAGGTCTGTATTTAAGGAACAGTGAATGCATTGGATCAAATTCTTTACCTAATGTCTAATACTGACTCTGTGAATTGTGTGATGGTTGTTGCTGGAGGAATGTGGAGGAGAGTGTTGCTATCTAATATCCCTTCATACTATTAGTCTACATTGGTTTTGGAGGGGCTAGACAGTTCTACAGATGCTGTAGTATTTTATTCTTTATTGCAGGGAGTTTATGGAACAGCATGGTGAATTCTCTCCAGTCTGTATTTACATGCGAGATGAGGTAGGTCAGCAAAGTCGTCTTAACTGTCTCTTCTCCTTCTGTCCCTAAAAAATAAGAAAAAACTCAGCTCTGCTTTCCAACCTGGAAAGTTTCTTTTGAACTTTCTTGAGAGGGGAAGTAGAAAAATGTTAGTCTTTTCAAAGCATGACGTGTCTGTGTGGAAAAAAGCTCTCTTGGAACGTAACCCTGGGCCGTTTAGACCTCTGAGCCCATAAAATGAGCTCAATGACCTGTTTGTGTTTTTCTTTCCAACTTCTTTTAAAGCTTGAGTCAAAACAGTGGCTTCATTTTAATAAATATTTGCTTTTCTCTGTGTTTTGATCTTTTGCTATTAATGTTTTGGTTAGTATTTTGTATGTGCATATTATGGAATTTGCTCTCCCTAGCTGTCCCTTTCACTTTCCACTGGCCTCTGTGGACAGATCATCTTTATTCTGGAATAGGTCATTACAAGCAGATGGAAGGCGTATGTAATCAAATCGGCTGTCTTTGAGCTCTGAGATGTTGCCTGTGATTTCACTTCTGTGATTGAAAAAATGCTTTGCTGAGGTCGGATCTGATTTTGATATATGTATGGGATGGAAATATATGTAGGTCATCTTTCCTTGCAGTCATTTAATTAGCAGTGAATTTGGTAAAGCAGTACAGGTGAATACAGATGGATTCAGCTTTCATTTCCAGCTGCAGAAGGAATGAGTTTTGAGCTGGTTTTGGTGCTGTGTAGTGTTTGTTTTGATACAGGCTTCCTTTTAGAAAGAGCACTTTAAACGCTCCTCTAGGTAGGCAGTTGCCATAATTACTTTCCTCTGTTTTTGTTGCAGATATCAGGAAAAGATGCCCTAGAGAAGACAACACTGAAGTCACTTGGCCTGACTGGACGCAGTGCCATCATCAGGTTGGGTGAAGCAAAGTTTGAATTCTTTATTTTTCCTTTCCACTCTGGTGGTGAATTTGTTTTGTTTCAAATACCAAAAAAAAAAAAAGCACAAAAAAAGTACAAAAAGACAAACATCACGGCACTCAGTAATTATTGCATTTGCCTGTTTATCTGAAACTGCTGCCCAGATGTACTTCCCACAGCTGCAGATGCTGACACTGATCAGTCATGTGCAGATTAAAGGAGCTTGTTTGCCTCTTTCTCTACCCCCCCCCCTTTTTTTTTTCTCCCTATGAGTGAAACAGACAATTCAATGTTAAAAGTCTCTCTGAGAGGACAGTCATCTACCACTTCATTCTTGCCTGCTTTGGATTTCAGGCATTAAACTCGCAAACCCTGCAGTGCCTCCTGCTGACTGGGAGTGTGAGGTGGGGGATAATGACAGCCTTTCTGTGATCTTCTAGCCGGTTCTTTGCAGTATATACAGAAGGCAAGAGTAATTACAAGCTATGCTTTACAACTGACTGCTGTTTTTTTCCCGGAAGGCAGTTTTCTTCCTGTGGAGCAGGTATTCCTGTTCTGGGTTTTTTTTGTGGGTTTTTTTGTTTGTTTGTGGGGTTTTTTGTGTTGGTTTTTTTTTGGTTTTTTTGTTCTTTTTACACAAACCTCCAAACCCCCATTCCTAACTTCAGAGCAATTGAAGCTTGTTCTTTGTGAGTGTCTGGAAGAGGCAGATCGTTAAATTAGGGGTAAATTTGAGTCTGGCTGTCTTTTTTTGTGCCATAGACATGTTGAGGATGGGGAGGGCAGTACTGTTAGGATAAATAAATGATTCTGGTTTTATTCCTTTTGGTGTCTTCTTTAAGAGTTGTCATGAAGAAATGCAGTTCATCTGGTCGGAAGGAAGCTGTGTGTGCTATGGTGCAGTGTAATGAGCTGACAGTAAGGCCAGGCTCTGTTGAAGGAGCAGTGGATGTGCCCCTACCTCAAGCAAACACATTCCCAAAGGACTTGGACCACAGGGATGTAGCCATGTCTTTAAGCAGCTGCACAGATAAGCAAGACTCGATTAGAGAATCTCATGCCAGCTCTGAGGAGCTGTGGCATTCCTCAGAGCCCAAGTCTACCCCATTTGTCCCTTTTTTTGGAGACGGACAACGTCTGGGGGCGTCTTCTGTAGCTGCATCATCTTTTGGGTTAGATATGCCATCTTCAAAGCTGCCAACAACTTTTTCCAGCCCTGGAGGCCCTTCTAAGCCAAAGAAGTCTAAGAACAGCCAAGAACTGCAAAAGGAGCAAGAACAGGTAAGGGAAAAATTGTTTGCGATGAGGGCTTTTTTTATCCTGCCTTGTATGAGGCTGAGCTCCTACAAGGAAAAATATATTTCTGTACTTAAGAGTTTTTCCCCATAATGTAGAATTAGGTCCCTTGGTGACAGACAGTTCTGCCAAGAGTTCAGTAAGGAAGTGTTGCATTTTGGACGATTTAGTATAGGAAATATGAGGGATGAGAATTTAAAAATTTGCTGTCTAGAGGCAAGCAAAGCTTTGAATCTTGAGGTATCCTTGATGAATGGTTCTAATGGAGGCAAAACAACTGCATTAAAAGAACAGTCCAGTAGAGCCTCAATCTCTGTGCCTTGAACTCCATGCAGATTTCATTAACAAATGCCTGTTTTGTCACCTGAGCCCTGGGTACTTGTCCTTCTTTTAAAAATTGCTGTCTGCTACGTGGGTTTACTGAAGATGAGCAGAGTTTGGTCAGACTTGTATTTTACAATACCCTGAAGGTGCTTACTGCTTGGTGTGACTGACTTATCTCCCAGATCATGCAGAAGGCATAAACTTGGTAGATTTTTACATATGGAAAGGAATAACTTTCTAGCTTGTTGCAGGATTGTCCTAGGAGCAGAAGCTGTCTTAATACCTTTGTTGCAACTTGATGCCGTGACTTCCAAGAGCTGAGAAGATGGTCAGAGTTTCTAACTCTTTGGTTGTGAAGTGTGCTCAGATTTCTTGTCTTGAGTTTTTCTGTGGAATGTGGAACTCCATAGTAAAGCTATTGTAAAAGCAGTATCCCATGCTGGTAGTTGTTAACATCTGCTTCCTCAGAGTTTCATCTGCCTGTGGTCACTCTGACTTACGGTTTAACTCTTTCAGTAACACGTGGTAGAATGTAAGGGATAGAGGTCTAGGAAAGGATTTTTTTCAGCTACAGTTGCATGTTACTTGCCAGGAGTTTGATATTTGAAAAAAACAGGTCTGGACCTCTTCCTTTCAGTTTAGTCCCATCCCTTCTGAGAGTCTTTAGTTTTCTTATTACTGTAGATGAAGCAGAAGCCTTCCATCCTTTTCCCTTTCTATTTCTGCTTGCATATAAAAGTGTCTTCTGTCTTGCTCTAAAATATCCTGCTTCTTAAATAAAGTCTACCTCTCTCTAAGCTTTTTCCCAGAAAGACAAACTGCACATCTGTCATCATTGTTGGTGTTTCTGAAGTAAAACTGTATTAGTTAAAATTAAAAATCAGAACTGATGGCTCGAGTGCTTTGATGCCTTCACAGGATGGCCTTTGAATGATGTTAGGTATGTTTTCTGTAGGTCAGCTGTATGAAATTGAATTCCTTCAGCAAGGTTGGATATGTCTGGCAAGTAGTGTAAAATTAAGCACAGGAGGCGTTAAAATTCAAAATTTACTCCACATTATAGTGCATTGGGAGTTTCA
>JMFS01139709.1:0-10977 GCA_000699545.1 Podiceps cristatus | reverse complement strand
TGGGTTGGTGGTGCTTTTTGGGGGGAGGGGTGGCTGTGGGGGTTTTTTTGTGTTTTGTTTATTTGTTTTGTTGTTGCTTTTTAAAACTTTTTTTCCCAATGGCTGATTAAAGTACAATAGCTCATTTAGAAAATTCAAACATTTATATGGTTCTTTACTATGGAGCACTGAATGCAGCTCTATGGTAAGTAGGTCCAATTTTGTTTCTTCAGCTTTAGTTGACACAGATGATATTGAATAATTATTTCTCTGAAAAAAACCCTTAGTTTAGTTGTTATCTCTTATCTTTAGCCTTGCAGAAGTTACTCAATTGGAAGAAGACTATGGCTTATTTAGAGCTATAAGCATGTAGGTTACTACTAAAATGCAATTAATTTAAAATACCATGGCTCACCCCCACCTGATCCAGAACTCACTTACAATAGGAACCTTTTCATGGACTTTACTGGAAACTGTGGAATTCCCTCAAATTTAATATTATTTCAAAATTTAGGAACATTTTTTTATGTAGGAGATTCCTGGGTAACTAACTGAGCTGTTTTCTGCTTTTCTGCAGAAATGGAAACATAAAATTGCTTTTCAAGCTCAATGTTAAAAGCAAGAGGTTTTGTTTTTCAATGTGTGCATGTTTTTTACACTGCTCTGATGGTTTGAAGACTTCTTTTCACTTGCACCTTAGTTTATTCCTGGCTGGGTTTCTCATCAGCCCTCTAAATTGCTTGAACCATGTCAGAATAAAACAAGCAAACAAAAACCCACCCCAGAGAAAACAATCCCCCAGTTCTATACCTGAGGCTTGAGTACATTGGCAGCAGTGGCAGCATTCCCACTGATTTCACTGGATGCAGGATCAAATACTGGGGACCTACCTAAGGCCTGTAGAGTCAATGCATCTTTCTTCAGGCTCATTGCTGAAAAAACTTCTAATTTATACCACACAAGTCTAAGGGCTGGCTCTTCTTTCTCAGCCTAGGTAATATTACTGTTGGGCTTAATGAACTGGGAGCATGTTGTTTTGGAGGAAAACCACTCAATTCTGGAACTGATGTCTTTGCTGTTCATTGAAAGCCCAGGTTTACTGCTTAAAGAAGCTTCAGACCTGTCTGAATAGTAATGCAAGTAATGTGATATTCCCAGATTCTTTCTTTTCTTTGCACAAAGGAAACTGAGTAGGTTGGGTAACAACCGGTGCATTAAATTCTGTCTTAACTTATTTTTACATCTGCAGGTAGCCAAATAGAGAATCTTTATTATTCTCACTCAGAAATCATTTAAACAGTTTTGAACAGTTTTCACAAAGCCCTTACAATGGAACTTTTGTTTGATCACATTCAGCCTTGCCGCAGTTGTAGCTTTAAGCATAAATGACTCAGAAGAGAGTTTTTAAGTAATTTATGTCTCCCTCCCTACTCAGTGTGTGTTAATCAGGTTGCCACCCACTTTTTTTTGGCAAATGATTTACAGCCCGAGTGCATATAATCGCCTGCAGAATGTGAATCACGGAGAACGTTTTTGAACCCTAAACCTCTGCAAACATGCAAAGGAACTGGGTGCCTCCTCCTCCTGGTGAGGTCTCAGCAGCCTGGTAGTTCTGCACAGATTTGTGCTCTAATTACATCTCACAGCAGGTGTTTTTTAAATCATTCTTCTCAGGTGAGGCAAACTATTTCTACAGGAAAATATTAACCAGAAGGCATGCTCAAATTTTCAAGGAACAGGCAGTCCTTCCCACATTGAATGTGTCCCTCAGTAGCTTTAGCAAAGCACAGACTTCATTAACCTTATCCTTTATTTTAAAAAAAAAAAAAAAAAAAAAAGTAAATAATGATTCTGATATTAAATCTTCTTGGACCAACCTAACTGCAAATTACAGATCTGGGATTGTATTTTTATACTTAGTTTACAGGTCTACTTTGCTGTAATATTATCAGAAGCAGTGACTTGTCCCTGCCACCTGCACTCCCCAGCTCCCAGTGCTCTCCACTATCAGATGTGAAGCTCTTTGTTTTTTTTGAGTTTCCTAGTGCTGGGAGCACTTCTTCTTGGGGCATGTTAAGAGAACAACAAAACAAGAGCATTTTCTGAAAAGGTCAACCCAGCAGCTTCCTTGCAGGATTCTACAGGTTTTCTCTTCTGCATCCACCTCTGCAGGAAAGAGTTTTTGCTTTGTCTTTATTTTGTTTGTTATTTGTTGAAGCAAATGGCTCTATACAGACAAAAATGCTAATATCACCCACCCAAACATTAAAGAATTAAACCACATGGGAGGTTTTCATTACAGAGAGGTGGCAGCCTGGTTAGTACAATGTCATATTCACCGTTGTAAAGTTCTTTAAAAGTTTTAGTCCTTGCTGCTTCAATGTGAAGTAGCAAGGACAATTTCAACTTAATGATATCCCTTCCTCCTTTCCATTTAGCAAGAGAAAATTCTGTCTGACATTCTTTTTTAAACTATATTAATTATCTTAATAGTTAATAGATGATACAAAACTGGGAGGAGTGGCTGATCCCCCAGAAGGCTCTGCTGCCCTTCAGTGAGACCTGGACAGGCTGGAGTGTTGGACAGAGAGGAACCTCACGAAGTTCAACAAAAGCAAGTGCAGGGTCCTGCACCTGGGTAGGAATAACTGTCTGCTCTGCTACAGATTAGGGGCTGACCTTCTAGGAAGCAGCTCTGTGGAGAAGGACCTGGGAGTCCTGGTAGATGCCAAACTAATCATGACCCAGCCATGTGCCCTTGTGGCTAGGAAGGCCAACTGCATCCTGGGGTGCATTAAGAGTGTGGCCAACGAGTCGAGGGAGGTTCTCCTCCCTCTCTGCTCCACCCTAGTGAGGCCCCATCTGAAGTGCTGTGTCTGGGCTCCCCAATTCAAGGGCAAGGAATTACTGGAGAGAGTCCAGCAGAGAGCTACGAAGATAATGAGGGGACTGGAGCATCTCTGCTATGTGGAAAGGCTGAGGGATCTGGGGCTGTTCAGCCTGAGAAAGACTGAGGGGGGACCTCATCAATGTTTATAAATATCTTAAGGGCAGGTGTCAAGAGGATGGGGCCAGACTCTTCTGTGGTGCTCAATGACAGGACAAAGGGCAATGGCCAAAGATGTCATCTGGAGCAGCTAAACTAAAGTCTATTGATTTCTTTATTTTTAAAAATTATATTAAAGGAGAGAAATAGGTAGGACAAGGAATGAGGTGGTAAACAGGTGATGGCTTATGGGAACTAGGGCAGTAATGTGAATCTTGCCTTCCAGGCAGATCAAGACTTAGCTGAAACCAGCAACAATGTCAGGATCGTTTTAGTCCTCTCTGGCGCTTCCCTGGGAAACCCTCAAAATCAGATAGCAAACATCTGTGTTGTCCCAATGCCTTCCTGAATCTGGCATCCCTCTCCTTTGTCCTTTAGTGCTTGATGTGAAAACCTCCATACAAGGTGAAAGTGTAAGCTATTGTCAATTGTTTTGCTGCACCTCTATGCTTTGTTTCTACCACCCCCTATATTGATCCAAACCCCTGCTAGTTGTGAGATGCACTCCTAAATCATCTTTTTATTTGGTTTTGCCAAAGCTTTTTGCCTATTTCCCTCTGTCTAGCTGTTAGTTTGAGCAGTTGTGTAGGTTTTGTACACTTCTACACGGTTCTAAAGAACTTTCTACAGTTAGGCTGAGCTCAGTTTGTGTTATGGTAGCCAGCTGAGGGCATAACCAGTGTGGAGAGTGTAAAGTCAGAATATGAATGGAGCTGTTTTAAAAGTGGAAGAACACAAAGGCAAAGTGCTCCCTTCCAAGCACTCAGGGCTCATGGGAACAGAAGTACTCTGGCTGCAAACCAGGCACTGAGCTGGGATGGGACCAAGAAATGTCCTGACATGACTGATTTTTAACATGACTTGATTCCTTCGAGACATGGGAGATTTCCAAATGGCCTCTTAAACAACTTCTAAATTGCTTCTATGTTTTTGGACAATATGGCCCAGGCACTGCGTCCCAAAGGTACGAAGATGGTATTCAGCAGGGGCCACCACAAGTGGTAAATGTTTTCTGCTAGATTAGACTTTCACGAGCCTCAGAGCTGAGAAGCTAATTCTGAGACTGGATGTGGCAAAAAACAAGAAGAGAATTTTTCAGTAAGTGAATTACACTTTTAATACGCTGTTCTCTGCCGGTGGCTCTGTTGAAAAAAAATAATTTTCTACCGTATAGAACTGCTGCCTAACATCACACCCAGAAGCATGGGTAGAGTTCATTTAAAAAGATGTTAAAAGACTGCTGTTAAGGATGCCAAATCGAGCAGTTAAAAAGTAAGAAATGCCAGCAATAAGACTGGCTCACCAACAGCTTTCCTGAGCATAATGATGTAGCTTTTAATTATACGATGATAATCCTCTCCCTCCCATTTGTTTGGGTTTTGTTTTTTGGGTTTTTTTTCTTTTTACTTGATCTGTGCCTCATTCTGTTTTGCTCATCCTGATCCAACTCTTGTTGAAAGAAGTGGAGTGTTTCAATATTTCAAAGTTTCAGGAGTCCTTAAATGATATATTTGTTTGATTTTTAATTTTTGTTTCACTATAAAAAGTGAAATAAAAAAGTGAAAGCTCCCTCCCGCAATTCCCCAGGATTGCTAAGTGAACATTGCATTTAATACTGATTTCCCGATCATCTTTTTGATAGCTTTTGTCACAACATCTGAATGCTCAGCTCGTATTAGTGAGCTGAAAAACATCTGAACTAGCTCTTCCAATCATATTAAAGACTGATTGTTATTCATATGCATAAGCAGGAAGAATTAAAATTTTATTCATTTTCATTTCCTAACTTCTGAGTACTTGGCTTGGCAACCTTAACATATTTTTAATGCAATGGAATGTTCTCGGCTTTAATGGGGGGGGGGGGCAAAACCAAATTGTATTATAGGCCATCTTCATGGCATCTCTTCTGCTGCTGGATGATTACCTCACCAAAACTTTAGCTCTTCCTTCAGATCCTAGCATTGTTAGCATTTGAAGGAGGAAGAAAATAGCTAAGCAATCTACATATCTACATTTAGGAACAGCTCCTACTTTCCTCTTACACACTTATTTCCATATTCTTAGTTTACAGGGCTGCCTGCCCTGCTACCACCTCTTGGTTCCTAACTAGTGCAACAGTCATTCTTTAAAAGGAGACAGATTCCTGACAAATTAGATACTTTTAAAATCTGACTGCAACAAAGCAAGAAATCAGAGGATATAAAGACTAGTAGCCAGCAGTCTACTGTTTACCATTTTATTCCTTGTTATAACTGTTGCTGTGACATGGCAGCTAATAAACTCTAAACTGTGATGTTATAATGTATGCCAGTTACCTGTTAAATATATAGTTTATTTTTTATTTTCATGGTACCTGTACCACTTATTTCCTATGGCATATATTTTACATATATCTTCCAAGTACCCTATCTGAATCTGAAAATATATGTTCAGTTTAGGGCACTTCCTAATTTCAAAAAGAAATTCATTTACAAAGCCCTCTTTCAATCAATCCCACAAAAAAAAAAAAAAAAAAAAAGCCTCCCCATTTTCATAGGCATTGTAGGAAGATGGATGTGTAGTAAATTTATTAGCAGGTTGTCTCACATCGTATTCTTGTATATGGTGTTATAAATTGAAAAATATGATAATGAGGAAAATGCAATAAGGATTAATAACAGTACTGATGGATGCATAATTCTCAGGGAAACAGCTTTCACCTACTTTCAGAGAAAGCATCCTCATGCTGTTGTCACCCCCTTTCCAGCACAGAACAAATAGACTGGGCTGGAAACTTGAAACATCTAAATGCAAATGCCTCAAGCACAACTAGGGGTTCAGTGATTTCCAAACTATTTATCACTGCTGAGTTCTGTACAAGTGGAATTTATTGCCTCCAGGCCTTCAACTGACCCAATAGTGAATAAAAGAGAAAATCTGCTGAATGTGCATCTTTGCACGAGTTGCTTCTTGTGTGTTAATTCTGTGAGTAAAGTGTTCTCTTTAAAAGCCATGCAGTGGGCCAATTGTTATCTTCTCTTATTTTTCCTCATTTTTAACATGTGTTAGCTGACGCTTTTCTCCATCCTTTTGTCAGCCACACTAGTTTGTATAGGAAACTGTGCCCACTTACTTTCCACCTAGGTGTGTTTTTTGTTTTTTGTTTGTTTTTTTTTTTTTTTCTATGTAGTTATAAGTGATATATTTTTAGTCAGACCCCTAACTTTTCTTATTTCTGGTTAAAGTATTCTCTTATAAATGGCCTGTTCTCCTTCCCTTTAGCTTTGTTGTTACTTCTGTTAAAACAATGTCTGTTGCTCCTAGACAAGACTGGGAATCCATCATGTTTTCCCTTCAAACACCTGATAAAAGGCAGGATCTTTTCAAAGTGTTAAAACTGTATGGACATGATAGGCAGAAGATGGCAAAAACCCCATTGTTATCATAATCATTTTTTTATAGATGAAGAATGGAAGATACAAAAGAGGTCTGGGTAGATAGGTGGTAGGTTACATATTTAAATACCTTTAAATATCAGGCTGTGGAGGAGCTGCAAAAAGGAAGGACAGCTTTAGGCACAAAATATTTAAAACCTGTGAACAAAACCCACCCTCCCTTTCTCATGCCTGGTATGGATCCTTTCCATAGGAGGATGCTTTCTCTTTTCTCCCGCTGTCCCTAGTTGATGCTGGAGGCAGGCAGGTCCCTCCTTACTGCCTGCTCTGCTCCAGAGGGGGGGCAGGCAGGTTGCACCATTTGCCACCCCTTCCCCAGACCCTGCCTCCCGCTGCCCAGCAAGGGTTCCTTACCATCCTCCTCCCAGGTAGACACCAGGCAGTAATATTCTTTACCACAGCTTTTGTCGCAAACGCACTGCTGAAATCTTAAGCCTTGTTTTGTTGACACTCACAGTACAGCATATATATCTCCTTACGCTGCCAGCTTTCTTCTTGTGCTTCCGCATGTACTTCACTTCTTTCTTCATGTTTCAAGGACATCTGTTTCTTTGAGAAATATCTTTGGCAATATACTATAAATAGATGTGCTCTTTACAGGACAGTTGCATTGTCAGACCCAGTCACTGTTAGTTGAAAACACTCATAAGCATCGGTATCTCTCATATTCTCTCCTGTCTCTCAGCTACTATTGTTTATGTGTTGTTTTTCTTGACTCACTTTTTAGTGCTGCACTAGCTTTCAGTTACTAGTATATATTCTTCTTTATGTGTGTAGTAATACATATATTTTCTGGGAAGTATCATTTATATGATTCAGAAAGTATGTTTTATGCAGGCTCGGAGGGAAGGTTTTCAATATTTTAGCATATTCTGCATAGTTTTAAAATTCATCAACAATAAGAGAGTAACTCAGTGTATTTTGTGTGAATATTAAGGCTGCATGAAGCTGATCTATTCCTTACCAAGTCCATGCAAGTGTAATTTGAATACAAACTCAAAACATCCTTGAGTTTTGCAGTTGAAGAATACGTCTGCAAGTTAATTGGTCTCCAGTTGCACCCCTGTTGTCATGGCTGTAGCTCCACATGTAACTCCGGGATCCCTAGTCAGTTGTAGGTCTTCAGATGACTCGCATTCTGACTAGTTTGGAGTGAACCAACTGGTTTTTCAAGGAGAGAGAAACAGACAGTGTGGTAGCTTACAGTCAAACTTCATTCCTACAGGTGATACCGTCACAGCAGGCTCTGGGTAAGTTGGATTTCAGTCTAGATGGGAACGAAGCTACCAAAAACCTTGTAGCTACACTGTCTGTGGCTCTGCTTATCTGTAAAATGGATATAACAATTATTTTTTTTTCTCACAACATTTCCTATCTTGCTTTTGAAATCTCTTCCTTTCACACTGTATCTATAAATTAATTAGTGTAATGGGACCCTTATCTTGAAGGCATGGAAATAATTATGTTCACTGGAATCATCTTGCAATGATGTTAAAACTGGGGAGGGAGGGAAGAAATAATACATATATTTGGCTATAGGTAAGCAGTGTACAGAAACTGGTATTATGAATGACAAGCATAGCCTATCAAAGTAGTTATTTACTTTGCAAATGTACGGAAAATAAGTACATTTTGTATTAAAAAATGCTTGTACAGTGGAAGGCTGGATTCCCGAGTGTCAACTGACGTGATTTTGCTGTACAGAAGAGAAAGCAAAGGTTTTGTATATAAACGAAGAGTCACTGAATGTGAATCAAGTCTGAATCGAGGAGAGAAATACCCAGGTGCAGGACCTTGCAGTTGTCCTCACTGAACCTCATGATGTTCACTCGGGCCCACTTCTCAAGCTTGTCTGCATCCCTCTAGATGTCATCCCATCCCTCAGGCATATCAACTGCACCACTCAGCTTGGTGTCATCCACAAACTTGCTGAGGGTGCACTTGGTCCTGTATCTATGTCACTGATGATAAACAGTACTGGTCCCAATACGGGCTCCTGAGGGACACCACTCCTTGCGGATCTCCATCTGAACATTGAGTCATTGACCACTACCCTCTGGATGTGACCATCCAACCAGATGTGGGTTTTAGTCTGCTGGGGCACCTGGGCTTCAGCAGGGCTCTGCTATTCTCCCCACAAGGGACTAGCACATCCCTTAGGGCAGACCCCTGTTGTACAACCATGCCATGGTTGCATCTTTCATAATGAAAGATCCATCTAACATGGCCCATTCTTGCAAAGGTCTTCAATGAATCTGCATTTTTGCAATGAAAAATGGTTTGTCAGGAAATTCCTGTCTACTTCTAATGAGGCTGAATATCAAAAAGTGATTCCAGAGCAATGATTGCATGCTCAGTGGACACAAACACTTTTAGTGATGTTTTTTAGTGCAGGGAAAAAGTACAGTCTTGCAAAAATTGTAATGCCATTGGTCCCTCTCACTCTCTCAACTGCCTTTCAAAACAGTATAATTTGAGAGTTCCCTGCTATGCATGTACGTACAACATGGTTGAAAGGGCAGGGCGCTGAATGGCACTTTGCTGTTTTAAAATGCACAGTTCAATCTATGGCAAACCAGTATTTCTTTGGTGAATAGTGTAGAGTAAGCAGGCTGTTCATGACAGCTCTATGAATAATAATGGTGATTTTATCATGATGCTTTTGCTCCTGCTGGATATTATTATGCAAGGCTGTTCCACAGTAACTATTATTCAGTTGCAACTTACAGAGAAGCTCAAAGGTTGCAAGTTCAGTAGAGAAAAACTCTTTTCTCCCTTTTCTTATTTATTTCTGTATTTACAACAACTCTCAGTTTAACATCTCATACAGACTTAATCATTTACCCTCTTTCTGTTTGCAAGGTGAGGATTCAGGAGCAAGGCAGGCAGAGTTGTAACAAGTCATCCCTCAGACAGTTTTTCCTTTCCTCTGACCTCTCTCCTTCACCAGCCTCAGCTCCTTCCAACCACTTGCTGTTAACCCAGGAATCTCCCAATCTGGGCAATTATATATATGTTCCCATTTAGCGCTTTCTCTGGGGAACCTGGCCTCCTTTTCTCCTCATCCTTGCTAGAAGCTGCTGGCAGACCAGAAGGGCTAATAAAATGCTCAGGAGGAGCACAGAGAGATGAAGAAACCATAAACAGGGAGAGTTAGAGTTTGAGATCACAAGTTCTGAACCTTCACCTTTACAGATTCTTACCCAGGAGCTGCCGCTGTGTTGCATTACCACTACCCAGAATGATGACAGGTCAAATAAGAGATACTGAGTTCATACCTATCTTCTTTGTTAGTGGTAACTCCCACAGGCTATCGTGGCCGCAGGGCTAAAGTCAAGATCATTCAGAATCAGCCCATCCTTTGGGTGCCCTGGAAATGCCTCTGGATGCCCTGTGCGCTTCAGGGCTCTGAAAACAAGTGTGGAAGCTTTCTGTGCACAAAGGTATCCAAAGGCAGCAGGGACAAGGCCATGCGCTGGATCAGACAGACGTTAATGTCTTTAGCCAGGCAGACCTTTTCAATGCAGTGATTTTCTGCATCACTATATTACTTAAAAGTAATCAGTCTTGAAAGTTAGGATGCTGTCATGAATGATTCTTGTTCATAGGTAGAGCTGTTACGTTTGTGTAAGCAGAACCAAGAGCAATACATGAGGTGGAGACTGGGTTACTGATTCAAGAAGAAATGTGTTCAATAGACTATATCATAAAGGATAGTAACTCTAGGTTGTGGTTTATGTGTTTTTCATGTGTGTGTTTGTTTGTTTGTTTGCTGTGGGTGTGTTTTGGTTTGTTTGTTTTTTTTTTTTTTTTTCACCAGCATTAGTGTCTTTTGAAGCAATTGCAACCTACTGCTATTTTATCTGATCTTACCTGGGAAGCCATTCTGCTTTTGTTGGGCATGCAAAAGGCGGCGGGCAGTATGCTGGCTAATAGCCACTGCTTTTTTTAGCTGATGCTCTTTTTTACTCTTGCCTATTTGTTCCCTCTGTGACTTGATTGTGGCTACTAAGCTGGAGGACAGGAAAATGTCCATCACAAGGCTCGGATTGCAGGCTAAGAAAGAGGGAAGCAAAGTCCCAGTGACCCTGGCAAATTCTGTTAAGTGCTGCAGCTCTGACAGAGCTCCCATGCCATACCTGTCTCCTGGAAGGGTGTGATTGAGAGCAGCAATGTCAATACAATACCCTTCCTGATTTCCTAGAAGAGTGTATCTAATTTTCTGTCTATATATGCTCAAAAAGATGAAGGCAAGCTATAACATTTAGAATAACGATGAAGATTAAAACTTACCTAGATGGCAAAAGGAAGATGCAAGTATCTACATGCATTTTCAGATTCATCTTTCTTTCTGGTTTTTGTTTGTATGTTTGTTTGCTTTGTTTTGTGTTTGGTTGGTTTGTTAGGTTTTTTAGTACTAAAGTTTATTTCTAAGAGACTGGGGCTCTAACCCTCCAAATACTAATGCATATGTCCAACCTTAAATATATAGAATCTTAGAATCATAGAATGTTTTGG
>KL290181.1:314-11752 GCA_000699545.1 Podiceps cristatus | reverse complement strand
CCCCCCGGGCTGGCAGCAGGGAGGGACGGGTGCTGCTGGGTGCAATGCGGCTCTGCTGCCTCTGAAGGGAGTTGGACAATCCTTGGGTGCAGGTGTCCCAACACGTCCGGCTGACCCGCGCCAGGCCGTGCCCGTGCACAGGGACCAGTAACCAGCAGAGGGTAGCAGATGGTCGCAGCCATCCTGCTGCAGTTTGGGCAGGGGATGCCCAGAAAGCTCCCCTAATCCCACCCCACTTCTCCTGGACTTTGCCCCACCACCTCCTGCCCACCTCATGCCTGGATGTGCAGCCCCTAATGCCTGTCCCAGTCTGCGGATGTCGATCCTTACCACCCCCGAAGCCGCTCTCAGGAGAGCACTGCAACTTCAGCAGGCGTGCAGCACCGACGGCAAACGCTCAGGGCAAGGTGCCTGTGCCAGGACACTGCCCACGCTGCCACCTGGGACCTTTGGGCCTGAAAGCTCAGCTGAGACCCACCAGCCTGGAGAAGAGAGGGCTCGGGGAGACCCTCCTTCAGTTTGCCACTACCTAGAGAAGGGCTGTGGAGAAGGGAGACACCGCAGTGCGCGGCAAAAGGACAAGAGTCAACGGGCACAGGTGCCACAAGGGAAACTCTCATGCACGTAAGGAAAACAACCTCCTCTGCGCATGGTGCATCAATGCGACAAGAACCACAGTGGTGCGACCTCCATCCTTGGAGGGTTTCCAAACTTGACTGGACCCCAGAGGCTCTGAACGACTGGACCTTTGGAGCCAGCCCTGCTTTAAGCAGGAGGTTGGACTCAAGACTTCTGCAGGACCCTTCCATCCTACCGCTTTCTGTGCCCCTGTGAAACCCAAACCCATCATTTTCTCCTGGCTTTGACCAGGTCTCTGGGAGCCAGTGGCCTCTATGGGGCCCATCACAATTGTGGTGTGTCAGTACCTCCCCTCTCTTGACACAACCTCTGCAACTATGGGAAAAGGAGACTAAAGAAAGACTTGTTCTAGCTTTATTGACTAAACAGCGTTGCTTGGGTGCAATCCTTGCCTGCGGCACATCCAGCGGAAATGCCGCAGCAGCACAGCATCCACCCCACGCTCACGGAGAAAGCAGGCAGCTTCCTAACCCCCCACGCCTCCGCGGGGGAGCAGGGCCTCTGCCAAGCAAGGGAGCCAGGTTTCGGTCTCCACACCGAGGGTGGTACGTGAACCCGCTGCGCTACAGCTCCCGGCCCACCACCGCATCCCTGTGCCTGGCCTGTCTGCTCCGCACACCGAGTGCCACCTGCCATCGCCTCACCAAACCCCAACCACGCACCCCAGAGCAATGGGACCAGCCAGAATGGGGGTCTCAGGCTGGGAAACCTGGGGGGAGGATTTCTGGAGATGCTTAAAGAGCTTACTCCCCATCTCAGCTTCCAAAATGTCGTGTAAAACCTGAAGGTGTGATGAACGAAAAGTGTTTAAGTTGATAAAGGAGCCCAAATCCTGCCCCACGAAAGGATTTCTGCCTCTGTTGTGCTTCTCAAAACACCACCCATCTCATTTACTCAACCACAAAGTTTATAACATTAAAAAAAAAAAAAAAAAAAGAAAAAAAATAAACCCCACCAAACTAAATTCCCTGTGGAGTTCACAACTGTAGCTGCAGTGAGGGTGATCTTGTGGGTATGTTACACCGGTCAAACGAGAGAATCACAGAAAGAAAGTAAAGAGTTTAGATGAAAATGAATTAAATCTGGGAAGGTGCCAAACTGACAGCTTAATGATCCATGGTACTGCTAAAAGCCCAGGGAGTAGGTGAAAAGTTGTTAATTATTTAGCACTGCTGGGCACGCCTGTTTGGAGAAGCACAGATAGGGGTTTCGATAAGGCGTGCACACGTGTTGTGCGACTGACACACCCAAGAAAGCCCGTCCTGGGCCTCCCAGCATCAACCGCTGCCTTTGAAATGGTTGTTCACCGCAGAGCAGGGGCAGAGCCCGGCCTGGCCAACCCACAGAGCTCAGCTGGCCACAGCTGGGCCAAGCCAAATTGCACCGAGCAGCTCCTGCCTTTGTGCTTTAATTACAAGCCACAATTGCAAACATCTCCCGTCCTCCCTCTACCTCCTGACCTCCAGCTCCGGTCACTCAGCGCACCTCCTCAGCCCCAGATGGGGAATAAACTCTCCAGCAAGGCCAGGCATGGGTCAGATCTGATGTTTATTGCTTGCTCGGTGGCACGGCATGGCACGGCTGAGCTTGCATCCCAGTGGGATGGGCAACGCGGAGCAGAACGTTTCAGGCACATGGGCCTCGCTGCGGGTGGGTGCGAGCTGTCTCCCCGCCGGCACCCGATGGGGATGACGCTGGGGCTCCCACAGCTTCGGGGTGCGCTGGGTCATGGCGGGGAGGAAGGGGCTCGTGCTGTGAAGCAGCGCATGGTTATTGAAGATGGTGAGGATGCTCACTGCGGGTGCGGGAAGGGTCGGGCAGCACAGGCTGGTCGGCACAAGCCCTGAGCGAGCGGAGAGCCCGGCTCCTGGTGCCTCACTGCGAGTGGATGAGCGCCCCGGCGCCTTGCCCGAAGCCAAAGCCCTTGGGACCGAAGTTCTTGGCGTAGCAACCTGCAGAGGATGGGAAGGGAGATACAGGTAAGGCTGGCAGCTGAACACAAGCAGGTCCTCCTCTGGAAGCAGGCACTGCCTAAACAGGACAGGGTTTACCATGTTTGTTGGGCAAACAGAGAGGCCCCGGGCGCAGCGGGAAATCCCCCGGCTCCGCAGCCAGCCCCCATACTGGGGCCATCACCTCCCAGCTGCTGGGACCATCACCTCCCCAGACCTCAGCCCCATCCCGGTTCCCTGCACAGGGGGACTCGCCCCCTGCCTCCACCCTTGGGAGCGGGGAAGGTGGCACTCACCTTTGCAGTAGATCTCCCCGTCTTTGTCTGCCAGGGTGGTGGACTCCAGGCTTTTGCCACACTTGGCACAGCGGAAGCAGGACTTGTGCCAGGACTGCGGGACAGGAGCAAAGCCGGGTCAGACAACACCCAGGGAGAGAGCAGAAATGCTTTGGCTACCAAATGGGGCCACTTCTCTGTTTCTGACCCAAAGCACTTGGCAAAGAGGTCTGAAGGGGATGAAAGCTTTTCTCTGGAAAGTGTCCTCCCAGCCCCGAGGGGAAGATACAGAGAGGAAACATCAGGTGTGGTCACTGCTCCTGTGCTGATCTGGTTTTAGAGAGCTCTCACCCCCACTCACAGCTGTCATTTGTACAATAATTTGTATAATGATTTGTACAAATTTGTACATTTTTTTCCTCTTTGGAAATTGTCCTCTCCAGAGCACCATGACAAACCTCCCAGTTATCCAGCTGAGCTCCACAGCTGCTGTACGTTAGCCTGGGGGGTGGCACCGGGGTCGGGACACCTGCCCCTGCACAACTACAGCTCCAAGGAAGGCAGCAAACAGATACTAAGAATGCAGAAATCAGTCAGTGTTTAAAAATAAAACTCCCCCCACAACTCTGCCAGTCCTCTGGGGATAAATGAGCTCACAGCCCTCAAGCAGACCTAGAGTAGCCAGAGCTGCTCACGAAGGAATTTAAATAAACACTTTGGAAAACATGAAACCTTTTTTGGAAGAAAATGTGAAATTAGGGGGCTGGAGGAGGACGAGGTAGCAGATGGAGTCATCCAGCAAACATTAGGACATGAAATACATGCTCTGGAATCCTCTCCGGGTTTGCTTGAGTGCAATTTGCTTTGCCAGCTTTGGTTCCCCGTAAACATCGACCCCAGAAGCCTCCCAGGAAGCTCAGATCAGGATTTTAAGGGTAAGTTTGGCTTCCGACCCTGGGCTGACCCTCAGCGTGTCCATCACAAATACCCTGCCAGCTAGGGTATGGTGATGCTGGGAGGCTCGCTCTGTTGACAAGATGCCTCCTGTCCTTGCTCTGGGGACAGAGGACAAACACAGAAGCCCCAGGGAGGACGGAGCACAGCAGGGATGACCCAACGTCACCAGCAAGGCCATGAGGCCACCCAGCACGGCCACCCAGGGTGGCACAAAGCCAACCAGCCAGACCCACCTGCCTTGGCAAGCTCTGCATGTGTCCCCGACCTGGGAGGGAAGGTTGCTTCAAGGCAGGGACCTCCCCCAGAGGTGAGCAGAAGGTGTCCCCATGCCTCACTAGGCTTCCCAGAGCTGGGATAGGACAAGGCCACAGCTTGGGACACAAAGAACCCTGGTGAAGTGATGAACTTGACATAGGAGGTACCAGGGCTGTTGCAGAGTGTCCTTGACATCTGACCCTGAGTGGACCCAGTCCATCAGCAGAACAGCTCAAGAGAGATGCACCGAGCCCACGTCCACACCTCCAACCACTGTGCCCTGCGCCGACCACTGGAATTCATTCCCTGCCCCAAATTTGGGCTGCGGCATCCCAGCCCACAGCAGAGCGAGGAGAAGGCTCGCTGGACGTTGCACTGGTTCAGTTAGTGGTGGCGGTGGCCATGGCCCACATCACTGCTCACCCTCCCAACACACCTAGCAGCAGGGACGTCCACTGTGACCTCTGCTGAGCTGTGCTCTGAGCATTTAGAATAAAATGCATTTCTCACCCATCTACAAGTCCGTAAGAGCAAGGCAGCCTGGAGAACCCGGTTTTTAGACATGCCCAGCTCTCCTTTCGGTGCCAGGCTGAGCACGGCCAGCAGACCCTGGCTGGAGGCACTGGCAGCCCAGCCTGTAGGTCCGGGCAAGACCTTCTGTGAGGGTCTCCCTGCCACACAGCAACTTGCGGCATGTGCGTGCCCCATCCACTCCATCCCCCTTCTTACCTTTCCAGCTCCAATCACCTTCTCGGCTGCATACACCGCTTGGCCACAGCGAGGGCACCCATCAGCACCTCCGACTTTCTGGGCCATTCTGGATGCGTTAGGGTTGGTGGGTCGGTGGGGCTGGCCCCTGTGGATGGGAAGGAGTTCGTTATCAGGGCTGCACAAGCAGGATGGAGGAGGGAAGAACTATGGGATCGCAAATTCCAGCCCAGTTTTGAAGGGCTCGGAGCTTTAGGCACAATGTGTTGAGCCCCATGGAAACTTCAGCCTCACGGCTGCGTGCTAGGAGGGGACGGGCAGCATGCTCAGGCAATGGGGACAAGTCCCGTCAAGCCCCATCCCACCCTGTGAGTCGGGTTCAGTGGGTTTCCCCTGTGGAGCGCAAAGGCAGGGCAGCGCACGGCACTCTCCGGACTAGACGCTGCTGGAAGTTCAGCATGGGCTACGCAGCCTGGGCTACGCAGCCGAGCCTCACAAGCGGACAGATGTGGGGGAGAAGGTGCTCACAACAGCCCCAGTTATGAAAACAAGACTTAAACTCACTCTTCATATTTGATTCCCAGAGACTCGCCCTTGTCAGTGCTCAGGGTCCCTGCTCCCTGCCCGTATCCATAGCCCTTGGGGCCGTACTTCTTGCCGTAGCAGGACTTGCAGTAGATCTCCTCTCCATGCACAGCAACAGTGGTGCTGTCCAAGTTCTTCTTACAGACCACTAGAAAAGAGGGGAGGGCCGTGCCATTAGCCTGCGCACCCAGAGCTCACTAATTAGCTGGAGAAAACAAGTCCTTGCAAGGGATAGAACAGCTCAGCTTTCAAGGAGCAAGGAAACCCTAGACAGGATCCTGGTTAAAGGGAGTGCAGGCAAAACAGCCAGAGATAAGGATCACAACAAGAACATTGTCTGGCTTTAAAAGGAAGCAACCACCAAAGCTGGAAGGTTGATCCTAGGACAAAGCTCTGTTAACCCTGTTGATGCCGGTATCAGGGAGATGCACGTAAAGCAGTGAGAGGGGGCAATTGCCCTACAAATCACCTCGGGATTCACAAGCACAGGGTGGAGGTCCCTGCCCCACGGCAGCTGCAGCTCTGCCACACTCCTAGGCTGCTGCAAATACGCACTTGGGGGAAAGTAATGTAAGAAAATCTATTTTTCCTCATGTTTAGACAGGCTAAAAGCAGACCTGCAGCGGTTACAACAGCTGATGCACCGTCAGGTTGTGGGCACGTTTATGCTATTGTGCGCAGCTCCACACCCTGAGCCCACGATGGAAGATGTTCGTGTTAACATGTGTCACCCCTGGTCCGTGCCGTGAATAGGGTGTGTGCACAGGGTGGTCTCAGGTGAGGAACACCAACTCAGCTGGGTGGTCAGGCCTTGGGGATCAATATGGGACATCAGACAGGACAGCAGCCGGGCTCGGGGTCCCAGCTGAGCCCATCCAGAGCTGGAGCTTGGTGCTGGACTCAGGTCACACAGCCTCCGCTCCCAGTTTTTAGGTTTTCCTAACTCATGTCCCAGCTCCGATCTCAGCCTCCACGCTGGCTTCCAAACCCTTCCTGCAACACGCCGCCCAGCAAGCCGGAGCAGGAGGCAAGCAGCACCCAAGTGCGCCCGCAGTTATCTCCAGTGTTTACCTGTCCCGGTGCAGGATCCAGACGCCTGGGGCAGAGCCCACAGCGCTGGCAGCCGGCCCCAAAACAGATCCTGTTACAGCTGCGACACAGCCTTCCCCCATCCCACTTACAAGCCTTAAATGTCGAGGCTCCCAGCAGCCTGTTGGCCTCTTGGCCAGCGGAAAAGTTTCTTGGCCTTTACCAATATTTTTTAAACACAGCAGAGCTCTCCTCAGAGCAGCACAAACCGCGGCGTTAAAGGCGGGGGCGAGAGGCAGCCTTCCTCGGCCCAATTACTAAATATGGTGCTTCTCCTCCGGAGCCACAGAGAATCCCGTGTGCTGCTGCTGGGAGAAGGCGGTGGAATGGGACGAATCTCCCCCCATCCGAGAAGGATCTGGCAGGGTCCTCTCCTGGCTACGGGCTCCCCCGGCACGGCACGGCAGGAGCTGGAGATGGAGCACACATCCCTGTTGAGAAAGACCAGCTCTGGTGAACTGGTCCGGTAGCTGCCAGGCCAATGGGCTGGTGCTGGGGTTGTCTCTGCAATACCCTGGAGCTCATCAGGGTCAACGCTGCATTCAGACAGACCCCCAGGAGCGGAGTTTGGGCACTTTCACTGGCAGCTTTCAAGAGCTTTGTCCTAGGGGTGGGAGCGCACGATCTCAATGGCGTCTCTCTTTCTCTCCCACCTCGCTGGGTGGATTTAGAGCTCCTCCCTAAGCTTTCACAGTCCCTCATCTGCACAAGCCACAGACTCTTTGAGGGGCAGCAGAAGTTCTTTCCCCATCTGCTTCCTAGAAATCAGCCCCCAGTTCCTGGGTTTCTGCATTGCACAAATTCCAACAAACCACACTCATCGAGTTAAGGACTCTTTGTTTTTCTAAGAGCAGCACAGTTGCTCCACAAAACAATTAGACAAGAACTGCTGCTACTTTCAGAGGCCAAACAGCCTCATTACAGTACATTTCTGCGTGTACTATCAACTCAGTTGGATCGATGCCACCGAGTCAATCACCAAGTCACTCCTGGAGCTGATCTCCAGTTCTAATGCACTGTGGTAGGTTTGGCTCCTTTTTGATTTTTTTATTCGGCAGATCCAGTCAAAGTATTTGTTTTCCTTCCCTAAAGATTATGGCTTCAAGTTCCCTGATAAGGCCCAAACGCACTGGGGAATGGGCTGGGAATGCCGGAGTTTGGTGCAGCTCAGCATCACCCGCAGCAGCCTGTGGCACAGGACTGGGAACCGCAGGCAGCACTGCTGGCTGGGACACGAGCCACGGCCTGAACCGGGGAGCCCACAGCCAGGTGGGCACAATGGCTGGGGTACGTATGGAGTGCGCTTATGTACGTCTGCAAAGCAGAGGGACAGGAGCCCTGGGTGCAGTCGGCTCTGGACCACTCCCTGGTGCCTTGCTTCCATGAGCAGACACGGGATGACCTTCTTCCCCGCTTTGGCCGGGTACATCCTTCTCGAAGCAATGCCTTTTCCCTGATTTCACGGCTCCTGGAGGCCTGCCCCGCGCCCTGGGTGCCAGCATCGCACGGCAGCGGCCTTCCCTAAGCAACCCAGCTGTGTGCCCAGGGGTGGTGAGGAAGGGCAGATGTAGTGCAACGGGGTCTTGGTCCTGGCACTGAGGTCCTTCATGGACATGGACTCAGACGGTAAAAGCCAGCGGGGCGGGAGAGATGAGGGTAACATTCCCCACACCCTCCTTATCGGAGGTTGCAGAAGAAACAGGACTTCCTGCTGCAGGGAGCGGCCGCAATAAGGGCACAGCCTGCCAGTCCCCTGCCCGCCTGGGCAAAACCTCTCCACAACTCCCCTTCTTAGTCCTTTCAAGCCAAAGGAAGGTTTCCAGCCTGGAAATTCCCACGTACGAGAGCTACCAGCCACGCTGCCCACACTGCACAGGGAGCAGAGATGTGGCAACAGCCTCCCTCTCTCACATCTGCACCCATCTGTGCGTGCCGCGTCCCAGGCAGGCTGGCCAAGAAGTGTCCAGTGCCCGTGCCAGGTGGGCACGGGAGCAGGGCAGGCAGCAGCCCCGTGAGGACACTGGTATTTCCCTGCTGGAATAGGTCTACTAGGACTAGTTCTAGCTGTGTGCCTGTTGATAGACCCCAGCTCTGCCTGCTGCCCGTATGAAAAAAGATCTCATCTGTGCTCCCTGCTGCAATGGGATGGTGACACCAGAACAGGGTACAGCGACCAGCTGGGCAAATGTTAAACCTCAGTGGGACCTTGCTGCAGGGACAGCTCTGAAGGCACTCTGCGTCTGCCACAGAGCAGCAGGAGTGGTGCCTTGATGAGCTGTCAGCGGACACAAGCAACACGCACACGCTTATTAACTCTTGAGAATCACTAGTCCTGTTACCTGATAGACTTCAAGGGCAGGGGACAGAAATCTGGTAAAGCACAGACTGGGGACAGTGGCCATCTTTTTGTTCAAAGGTCCTGCAGCCCCCGGGGTGTGGATGCCCCAGGTTTAAGGAGCTGCTCTCAGCACGGTAACACCACTCGCCTGCCCTGCACTGCTGCCCTGCTACCCCCAAAGGGACGGGCAGGGTCTCTGGGGACCTGCAGCACGACCCCAAGACGATTTGTAGGTTCCTGCAGAGCAGGCAGAGGGAGAGACCTCTGCACTGACTTAATCCACAGCCAGATCCTGTTCTGCTGCCCTTTCCCGGAGGTGACACTAGGGTCCAAACATACCACAGAGACACATTCCGCAATAGCAGACTTCCAGGCAGGCTGGAGGTGATGTTTCACACTTCACAGTAGGCCTCCCATCAGCAGAAGGGCCAGGATGGGACCACGTCTTCTTCCCATCATCTCCTGAGATGGCAGATCCCATGCCAGCCCCCAAGGCCCACCCACCTTTTTAGAGCAGCAAAGCTACCTCAAAGGCTACAGCTAGTGTCACCCCAGAGCACTGCATGGGATGTGCCACCTCTTGCCACCACTGTCTGGAGAGTCCCTGTCTCATGCCCCAATCTGGAACATCTGGAGATGGTCTGGAGGGCTCAGCCTAGCCTTTCCCTGGTGTAGCGACAGACTAAGTCTCTGTGTGGGTGCTGGCTGAGGTCAGCCCTGGCAGCTTGGATGGCTCCTGCTGTCCTGGGATGATCCGTGTTCCTTCAGCAGAACTAACTTCCAAGTCTGGAGGAGAGCAGAAAGCCTGCCGTACGGCTCCCACAGCTGGGCTGTTTGTAGAGAAATCCTGAAGAGCGTTTACACGGCCCATAAACAGGACGTGACGGGGCGCCCGGCCGGCGGAGAGCCAGGAAGCAGGGCGGGAGGGGCGAGGGAAGTGCTGGTACTCACTGCACAAGAAGCAGGACTTGTGGAAGCTGCTGCCTTCGCATTGCACCTCCTCAGCGAAGTACACCGCCTTCTGGCACACGCCACACTTCTTTCCTCCTCCCCAGTTTGGCATCCTGCAGAAGAAGCACAGGCAGAAACAGCGTCAGGGCGGGCGGCCAGGCAGGGTGCGGGCCGGGCAGGAGGCAGGGATGGGGCCGAGAGAGGCAGCCAGAGCAGGCCCCCGACCGCAGCCGTTCCGGAGGGGCGCACCAGGAGCGCCCCCCCCCCACCAGCCGTTCCGAGACCACCCACGGACGCTGGCTGTTTGCACAGATTCACAGGGCTGGCAATTAGCAGGATGAGCAGAACTCAGGATGCCCACGGGACCCACCGTTACAGCACCCAGCAGGATCAGCCGCCTCCTAGGGACCACTGGTCCTGCCAGCCAGGAGCAGCGGAAATCCCCCTGTCCTGGAAGCTGGGGGACCTCACAGCTGCTTTCTGTGCCAGGAAAAGGGAGGAAGCGGGACAACGATGGGCGACGTCACTCACAGCAGTACCCACAGCGCCGGCACCTCCTGAGGTCGCAGCCCTGCTATTACCCCTCAACAGGGCAACGCAGCAGTGGCCAGGGTGACTGATCCTTGGTGCTGGAGAGTATACAGGTTGTCACCCCAGCTGGAAACAGCTCCAGCTTCTCCTCCCTGAACATCTCCTTCCATTTCTGCCACCACAGGGCAGGGGTACAGTCAGGGTTGCCCGAAGGGCGGGAGCAGACCCCTGACACTGTCAAACGCAGCAGGGTCTGGCGCCGTGTCCCCCATAGCATCACTAGCCCGTGCCTTGCCCGTCCAACTGCTCGCAGGTTCCCCCTGTACTGGGGCACCTCGGTCTCCTCCGGGATTGCAGGTACAGTCACGGAGGCTGGGAAATCAGCAGCCCTGGGGACACAGGCTCACGTGCAGGGCAAACACTTGAGGACCAACCAAAGCTACCATGCAGCTCCTTGGCAGGACATAAATGCTTCTATTTCTCTCTCTTCTTCCCCAAAATGTATCTGATGAGACATGATCAAGAGGCCCCTTGATCTGGAAATTAGCAGATAACCCCAAAATACTGTGAGCAGCTAACACAAGTGGCAGAGCTCCAACACAGAGGGGCCTTGATACTTTTGAAGATGGGGCCAACATAAACCTCAAGACATTCAAAC
Organism: Podiceps cristatus; assembly: GCA_000699545.1. Classification (NCBI taxonomy): domain Eukaryota; kingdom Metazoa; phylum Chordata; class Aves; order Podicipediformes; family Podicipedidae; genus Podiceps; species Podiceps cristatus. The sequence goes on along the minus strand of KL290181.1, from coordinate 814 downwards.
AACAAAGTCCTACAAGGAGATGCTGAGGGAATCAGGCTGGTTGAGTGTGGCCAAGAAGAGGCTAAGGAGGATCTAACAGCAAACTAGGGTTGCTACAAAGGCGGCAAAAACCTTTTTCGTAGTGCTAATGATACAAGAAGGGTCAACGGACACAAGCTGCAGCTTGGGAGGTCTCCAGAGGCCTCTCCATCAACACTTCTGTAATTCTCCATCCTGCTGCCACATGGGAACGGGCAGCAGAAGTCACCCTCCCCTTTACAGGCACAGTCGTACGCTTCCCAACTCCCAAACAGCTAAAGCAGCAGGGCAAGGTCCCCAAAACCAGACACCATTTTCGCATTTTCACACTACACTGTGTGTCGTCTACCCCCAGCACGAGCAGGATCTCATCATTGCCCTCGACTCGGCTACGTGGCTACAAAGAAGGGGACATGGCTCTGCCGGGGCACAGCCTTTGAGCCCGCTCATTGCAGCGGCTCCCAGTTCCCGGGGCACTGCGG
>JMFS01139689.1:0-16646 GCA_000699545.1 Podiceps cristatus | reverse complement strand
TTCTATGATTCTATGATTCTATGATATGCCTATAATTTGGAAACTGGGTCCTCAGCCTAAAAGCATTTAGATCTACAGACTCTTTCTGGCCCACATCAATTGCACAGCTATTGCACAAGAAAGGGAATATGGTTTATTGTTTACTTTTTAGACTGTTTTCTGTGAAAGCAAGAGATAAATGTGTATTTGAACATGCTTTGACAGAGGAGGGCCTAAATCTAGGCTTACAGCTTCTCGAGTACTCCTTTACCGCTAGACCAAACTTACTACGAATATGGTACCTTTTGAGGGGACCCAGAAAGAGATAGAAAGCAGTGGGGGAACTACATACACAGTGAGCACCCTAAACACCCCAGGAGTGCTGTGCACCTTTAAAATTAGGTTCCATCAGACTGTAAGCTAAGTCAAGATATTTTCTTTATAAAGCTCAGAATGAATTAAGAATTGGCACAGAGCTGAAATCCAGCTACTCTGCCATCATCAGCCTACTGCACCATTGAAAAGAACGTATTTTAGCCCTAGCTTCTTCCTAGTCCAGTATCTTTTTCAACGGCTGTCTTAATTGTGATAAGTTTGCTACAGTCCTTTCCAGATTCCCAAGAACAGTTTTTCGTACTTTCAGGACCCGTAGATCTACATATGCTCCTTGAGCTTCTCGGGAGTCCTTCAGTCCCTGTGGTGGTATGGTCTCCCAGGTCACCACCATCCACTCATACCTCTGTGCGCTCTGCCTGCGTGACCCAGGAAGACCTGCAGAGCAAGTACCAGAAAAATGCAAACAAATTGTCTTCCCCCCTGAACCACTATATACTAGTAAAAAAAAATAAAAAATCACATGCATTAAATTGCAAAAGCAAGTCTATCTGTTGCCACACATCCCACATCTTCACTAGCATTTTCAAGAACAGGTCCTCTCAAAATGAAACCACAGTTACAGCATTTTGATTTTGGCTTTTGTGCAAGGTCCAATCTGTAAAATATATGTTTTCTTCTTTCTCATTTTTTAATCTTCTCTGATCTTAGGGAAATGACACTCATTAATAAACCTTGAATTCAAGTAAAGGTATACCTGAACTCATTACACCCCTGCATCTGATCAATGTTTGAGTTGCAATTTGGACTATTGTCCCCTTACTGTCAGGTGACAACTAAACTGTGTTTCAGATGCCTATGTTCCCCTCTGAATGCCATCCTTCATGTAAATGGGTAACATATGCAAACAGTTTCCCCAAAATGAAAAACTTAAGCAGTTCAATGCACTTGCAAATTGTTTCAATTTTAAATTAACAGTAATTACTAGAGGTCAAAATAAATAAAAAGGGACATCTGCCCCAAAACCACCCTGTTTTTTAAAGTTATGTTGAATGCTGCACACAATTTGGTCAGTTACATGCCTATATTTATGGTGCTTAATATTGCATTCTTTGCTGTTTCAGGTTACAATCCAAAGCTCATAAAATTCGGTGGGTTTTGAGTCAGGCTCATTTATGTTGGCGTATTTGTAGGAATACCAAGAGTTATAAATAACAAATTTACTGATCAACTACTGAAACCTCAAACTTGTAAGATGCTGAGAAGTGGAATAATTAATAAGAATAATATCATCTAGTCATCAGTTTAGTATTAAGTATTTCAATGGTATCACTGATGTAACTTGTGCTCTATATCAGAGTTAAATTCCAATTCCTGCTTTGAATGAAATCGTTAGGAAATTCAAATATGTTTACCTCAGTTTCTGTCTTCTTTTCAACATCATGTATTTTCTTGCCTTTAAATATATTGTATCCATGGTCTAAATTTGCCTTTAAAATGAAGCCTAAAGATACTTCCTGGTCTGAACTGTATGGAAACCTTCAGTAACTTCAGTACTAAAATCATAGCTTCACAGTGTCGTGTATATCTCTACCTTTCAAATGGCATATACTGGTCATACAATAACAGACATGTAGTACCACTTATCTATTTTTAATCTTACTGTTATAATATAATCCCTTGCAATCAATCGCCTGAAAAGTCTGTGCTTAGACATAAACTGGAAGAGAGGCACAGTGATCCATCTGCTGAATACCTTTAGACCTGCCAAGGTTGTGGGTTGATATACTGATAGAGACATACTTAGGGTGGGTTTTTTTACAATTTTTAAATGTTTTTTGCTAGTTTCCAACTGCAATTGAGTTCAAAGAGAAGTAGAGCTGTTCTGCTAGTGTTGTTTGTATTACTGTTATGGAGAGCGTTAAGTGAGATTTCTAGACATATATTGGGCTATAAAGCTCAAGCATTATAGGTTTTGACGCGTTAGAATAATTCTTAAGATGTGTTAATGGAATCAAAGTTAAATATCATAACTTTAAACTGCTGTTAATTTCCTTTTTTGGAGTAAGAAGATGACAATATCTTGTGTCCTCAAAATTCAAGCTTTGGAATACTGAGTAGAATATTGAAAACAAGAATGTGTTACATTTTCCCAAGGGAGAGGCATTTCATTATAACACATTACTTTGTAGCGATCTGATTTCTGACCTTGTGATTTCAAACTGCAGGTAAAATGATTACCTTGTTTTAAGTAGTCCTTTGAGAACTACCCTTGATGTTTTGAGCAGTTGACTAAGAATTTTCTGGGAACACATTTATGAAAGTAGGTAATCACATTAAACAAAGTCAGTTAAAATATTAAATAACTAGATGCCAGGGGAATGTGGAAGGACTTGTTAAGCCATGAGCCATAAACAACTGTACATGTGTAAAAACCATATCCACTACCTGGAACACTGATTTCACACTACTTAGTCTTGTGCTCGTTAGCATCTACTTGCATAACTGTTTGGATAATCAAATTCATTTTACATAATGATAGAAGTCTGTCATGAAACTGTAGCTAATCTAAACCAGAGCAACCCTTTCATGTAGTGCTGAGATTCAAGATTTGGTCATGTTCTGTACTAATATAATTACAGAAACTGTGCTTACAAAATATTTAATGTTTCCATGAATTAAGACTTCATCTGATCTCTGATGTTTTGTATTCAGAGGATTTATGTACTGTGGGCATTTATTTATGATAAAATTTTATTAGAATGACAATACCATGCTCTATTACCTGCTTTTTCTGTGACGAGGCAAGATTGAAATCTTCTCTGCTGCAGTTCTGTTATTTTTTTGAAAGTAGGCAGTTCATCAAGCACCATACGTGCTTGGAATAAGAAACATAAGTTCTGAAGATAGCCTCTAAATTTATATTGTTACGTATATGTGAAAACCTGGAAACAGCCACATTTGAAAAGAATCACTAGATGGGCAAGTAAAGCAAAACACAGTTAAATATAATACACTTACCTACAGGACTCAAATTCACATAGAACTGTCTTAACCAATTAATGAGAAAGGTGGCTGCTTTTGTTGGCATGGGAAATAGTCTGGAGATCTGAAAAACATTATGAATGAGTACCAAAAAACCCCCCAACCAACCAAAACCCCCACAAAAAGGACCACCAAAAGTCATGACAGCTCTTCTCTACTTTTTCTCTACTCTTTATCTTACAGTTTCTCATATTGTACTTGTCAGAGAATATTGGTGTTTTAAATGTAAATCAGAACATTTGATCAAAGCAGAATATTATGTAATAGAGGTCATAGAAGTTAAACTGAGGCTTAGAAAAACATGTATAGACTCCTTAGCAATTCTAAAAATCAGATATATCTGTTTCAGGTTTTAGTCTATAGACATGTTTTGTTTCATACTCATATAATAAAGTGTATGATCTTACTATCACTGTTATTTTCATAAATGATTTTTCATGCTTGGTGAAAAGCATTAGTTTGCCTGGTCAACCACTCTTATGTTCTCATTTACTTGATATTAACATTGACTTTTATCCTGGAATTGTCAGATAAATTACTGTTTCTCTGTAAAACTGTCCTTATCATGGCCTTTATAAAGGCAAACAAGTTCTTTGAATAATATTGCTACTTTATTACCGTTCTCTAAATGACACAATTGTTAAAGTTTTCTGTTATGATGACATTAACAATGGTTTCAGCAGCTATCCATCCTAGTTTGTCTTTATTCATATTCCCATCATTGCTGAAAATAAGCTTTCAAAATTGAATACAACACACATATATACAAATAATGAAGCAGCATTTCTGAATCTCTATCAAAAGTCTAAAAAAGCAATTCTAAAGATCATGACACTCTGTAAAGTGCACTAAAACATTCAATATGAAAATGAATAAAGAATAAGACTTATTACAGGAATAAGACTACTTTGCAGTTGAGAAGTAACAGTTTCTTAGTCCACAAAACCTAGCTAAGGCATTTTCTTGCATCTTCACAAGAAAGCTTGACAGCATTTCCGGTATCAAATCTAAAACAGGAATTTCTAGGATTCTACCTTTCAATTTTTTTTCTGTATAAATCTCAGTAATAGAAACTGCACATAAAAAAATTAGGGTAAATACAAGTAGATTTTATAGCTTCAAGCAAATATCCTAAATGTAAGTAGATATGCAATAAATATAAAGTTGACAACACTGATGCAATCCTCAGTTTAAGTTTCTTTATACCCAAAACATTGCTATAAATCTTCCTAAGTTAAATAATACAATATAAATTATATGGGGAGTGTGTGTGTGTGTGTGTGTGTATGTATATATATATGTATGATGAAGGTTTCAGATAAATGAGAACTCCCATGAAGCTTTGTTTCATAGGAAGGAAATGTAGATGAATGTCGAATTGACTCATGTCGTCAAATAGTTATGCATAAGATCACTTCAAAAAACTGAAATGGAATACTTTGATTCAATGATGTAAAAATAATTAACTTCAGTCTAAAATACTGAAGTAAGTTTTGATATTTATAAATATTTCTCTGTTTTTAAAAATAATGCTTAATATGTGAATTCTGAGTACAGATGAAAACAGGTTTGGAAATATGGAAATAAGAATGAAATACTAGGTTTTAATAATTTTTGTTCTACCAGAAAGGTTTTTTAGTCCTATAAAAATGAAAAGGAGCACTTGCAGACTGATATAATAAATTGTATGAATAAGAAGATCATATTTGACTATATAATCTATTTTCCCCCAGTTCTGCATACCTCCGGGAGTAACCAGCATCTGTTCTCCCCAGGTTCAATATTTGGTTGAAGAGTATCCTCAATTACCTTGATTTATGCAAATCTTATCATGTTTACATGCTTGCAGAATGCAACAATATTCTTACTTAAAATATTATATCTTTCATCTCTAAAAATAAAGGAATACCATTGTTTCTGTAAGCAAAGTCTTTTATTTATATTGGCAATAGAAATAGCTTTGAAAGCAACCATTGAATCTTATAATTTAATTATATCATATTGTTATAATAATATAGAAAATGCTTTACAGTGTTAAATAACTTTTAAGTGTTAACATTATGTTAATGCTAATAACTTTGTAAACAGTAAAGATAATGGTTTGAAGTATATTTATCTCAATAAGGGGAAATAGAATTGTATTATGTATAGAAGAGACAAAGTTTGTGTTATTTTTTCAATCTCTGGAAGACATGGTTCACTTCAGGCCGTCCTGGAGGAGGAAAGATGTTGTTGAAGCAGATTCTGAACTGGTAGGGCATCTAATTCCAGGATATTAAATATTTTGAGACCAACTATTACAGCATACTGCTAGTGTGAATGGTCCAACTCTACATGTTGGATCTTAGGTAGTGTAGGTAGAAAAGATCCAATTTAGGTGGAAAAGACCTTAAGTAGAAACTTAGGTAGAAAAAAAGATCTTAGGTAGAACTTAGGTAGAAAAGATCCAACTCTACATGTTGGATCTTAGGTAGTGTCTAAGAAGAGCTCTTATTTTGGTGATTCTGTACCACTTTATGTTCTTGGAATATATACCTTTCCAGTTCAAACTGTAGCACACAGAGAAAAAATCGAGTATCACAAAAAAATGAAAAATTGTTTCTTTTTTGATGTCTTTTTGTTGCTAAATGTGAAGTTATTCAACTGATTTAAGAGTTTCCCTTAAGCTAACTCACAGTGAAGGATTTCACCAGTGCTCCCTGGTGAACACAGGTAGACCAAGATTAAAATCTAGTGATCTGTATCGCATTTCTTCTTTCTCATCTGTTAATTTAATTTACTAAGACCAAAACTGTTACAGAAGAAAGATATCATAAGATAACAAAGATATTAGGAACATGCCAGTTTATTGCAAATTTTTCTTCTCACAAACTCTTTTAAGGTGACAGAAATAATGTGATTTAATTCTCATAACTCATGCTGGATTTTTGTTGTGGGGATTTTTGTTGGGTTTTTTTGGTTTTCTTTTTGGTGTTTTTTTTTTTTGTTGTTTTCTTTTGGTGTTTTTTTTTTTTTTAGTGGAAGTCATAAGAACAATTCTTGTAAACATTTGAGTAAAGAAATCACAAGACCTACAAAACCTTCTTGTAGAGCAACTTTTTATACTTCTTGTATCTTAATTTGTTCAGTCTTCTTGGCTGTATCAGTAGACCTATCATGAGTCTGTATTTTCCAAGGTGCTGAAAACCCAAACATCCCCTTAGCTCTTAGTGGATTACCTGCACCATATTCCCAAATGATAATCAAGATGCAGGAGTTTAACTTCCACAAAACTGAGTAGCTCAAAATCAGTGCACTCCTCCAAACTTTGCCTTAAACTTCGTCAGTCAGCCAACAGGACATTATTTTTGCAGGTATTATTTTCTACATCTTCTGCATTTTGCTTTATGTGGTTTCATCAAGACCAATTTGTTCCACTTGTCTGATGTCTTTCAACACTATACAACTTGAAAAAACTCAAAATAGATTTCTACCACCTTACTGAGAGATGATTTCTGTTTATACCCAACTCCATCTGTCCTCACACATCTGTCTTTCTCTGCATCTACTGATAGAATTCCAAACTGAACAAAAGCAAAAAGTGAAAAATAAAACTCAAAATGAAAATACACAATGAATTGTACTTACTATTAAAAAACAAAATAGGCAACTGCCTTTCATGGTTCTCCAGGTCGGTCATAAATATTATTTTTTTACCAGATGTTTCCTATATATTTCATCTACATACTACTTCAATAAATAAAAAAGATAAGGATTTGCAGTTTACATTTTCTTCCACCTATATGCTATCACACAAGGTGTTTGGTCCCTGATCTTATAATGAACTTAGTAGAATTAATATGAATAGTTTCTTTCTGATTATGTATTTTTAAGAATATAAACATCTTTGTTGATGTTTTGTGTGAGCCAATGACAATTAGCTTTGGAAGTGGATGCAAACATGTGAAAAGCAAAATCCATTGACCCTTACGATAGGTTAGAAAACGCTGCAACACAGCTTTACATATAGGCAGCATAGGAAGTCCTTCATCACATCTTTGCAAGCAAGAAGGCAAGGAAATAGTATTACACAACTTTTCAGTTTCCAGGAAAAGATGGGGAAGTTATACATTGCACCATTGTTAGAACAGAGTTTAGATATCTGGTTTGGCACTTTGGATTTTTAGAGTCCACATGATTCTGCTTTACATTTTCAAATTGTCTCGAATAATGGAATCCCCACTTATAGTTAGTTAGCCAGAGTGAAGTTGTTGTTTTATATTACCATTTCCCATTTTCCAGCATTTGTTAATTCAAATACTCAATTCTTCTCTCTACCATAAGTATCATGTTAAGGTGGATCTCTATCTTGTGTATACTATTTTTCTTCTCATGGTTATTTACTTCCATTGATCAGAGAACATGGGAAAGAATTTTTCAGCATGGTTAGAACAGTCAAATCAGCAGCATCTTCTCCTCCACATGTTTTCTTTGGACATGATCTTTTAAGAACTTTAGTTAATCCACAGAGCTTAATTATTTTTTTTTTTTCTTACACTGAAAGGCTAAATGAAAGCTATCTCCCAACTTCTAAATTATTGACTTTGCAATTTCCTTTCCTCCCGGTTACTTCTCGGTCTCTGCAAACGTTTTTCATTCCCATTAATAGTTTCTTGTTACTTCAAGCAAGGTGATTTCCTTTTTTCCAACTTTTTCTAATCTAATTTCCAAATTATTTCCATTCTGTGCTTAGGGAGGAAATCTGGAGGTGTTAGGATGTCAGTTGAATATCTTCCCAGCCTTGCTGCCTGCATTTCACAACATTATTCTTAGCTACTTCAAACAGAAAACCTTACCTGAGCCTGCTGCTAGAGCACCACATGAAGGTGGTCTTAAGGGATCGCCCTTCTCTCTGATATTTAAAGGTTGTACAACACCTGGCAATTATTCCTTTAAGTATTTGAGAAAGTCTCTCTGTGATTTTCTATTAACAGTTCTACTCTTCTTAGGAGACACCCAGTCATAGGGATAGTTCTTTAAGATAACGTAAGCTGATTCTGTCAATAGCTTGTCTGAACAGTGAACAAAAAAAAGAGGGTGAAGAGCAGTTGTTCTGTGTGTTGTTCTTTTATCTTCTATTTTCTGATACTTAATAGAGAAAGAAGTAATCAAATCATTGAGTTGCATGATACTGCGCATTTATGTTACAATAAAAAATTCTTTTGTGTCTGGAGCATTAGGAATGGAAAGGGGAAAAATGCAACTTTTATTAAGTCCACAATAATAGCAGAAGTTATTTAAAGAATTAGCGTGACATTCATTAAAATCCAAATTTAAGGCACTTTATGTTTAAATTGTGTTTATCTGGAGCATGTGTTGGACTCAGTTTTGTGTATTCTATAGCTATTTGCCTTCACCTGTCAAAATACTTTTTTTCTTCATATTCATAATTCAAATAAGTACAACCTGTTCCTGTATTCAAAATGGAACATGCTCTTAAATGTTTTGCTAGGCTGTGGTCAAATTATTCAACATATTCCATTATTGAAAATATATTAATGGAAAAATTTTCCGTGTCAGGCTCACATCTGATAGTATAAAAACAATACTTTTCATCTGTCTTTAGGTCTAAAAACAAATTGCATGGGAAGCAAATAAATGAAATAGAGCTCACCTCTCATGAACTATTGTTTGCAGGAAAAATAAACTAAAGGTTAAAAAATGAAATCTAGATGAAGATAAATATGACTTTAGCTTCTTTATTTCTTTAATTATGGAATGTATAAAAACAAATAAAACTAAAATGTAAGGACATTTTCTCTATATGAGAAAAAATAAATTTACTGATGTGTTGTTCATCTGAATGTGCGACCTTGTCGTCTCATTATCCTTTTCAAACACGTGAATATATTTCAAATCAAATACACATTTCAACTTTCTAAACTTTATTAAAATTGCTAACAAGACATAAATCATTTCAGACATGTTTTTGATGGACTTCAGTAGAAGCTTGCACTCATGTTGTGGTTTAGCCCAGCTGGAAGCTAAACACAACAGAACCATTTGCTCACTCCTCCTCAGTGGGATGGAGAGAGAATTGGAAAAAAAGTAAAACTCTTGGGTTGAGATAAAGACAGTTTAATAGGACAGAAAAGGAAGGGAAAATAATAATAATGATAAAAGAATATAAAAAATAAGTGATGCACAATACAATTGCTCACCACCCGTTGACTGATGTACAGTCAGACCCTGAGCAGCAGCTGCCACCCCCTGCCCAATTCTGCCCAATTTTATTGTTCACGTGATGTCATGTGGTACAGAATATCCCTCTGGCCAGTTTGGGTCAGCTGTCCTAACCGTGTCCCCTCCCAGCTTCTTGTGCACCCGCAGCTTCCTCCCTGGCAGGGCAGTATGAGAAGCTGAAAAGTCCTTGACTTAGTGTAAGGACTGCTAAGCAACTACTGAAGCATTAGTGTGTTATCAACATTATTCTCATCCTAAATCCAAAACACAGCACTATACCAGCTCCTAGGAAGAAAATGAACTCTATCCCAGTCAAAACCATGAGCATTTTAAAACTGATCTAATGGTAGAGTACATGCTGATCTTTAACCTCTTGATTAGCATTTTTTTTCTTATTTCTAATAAAATTCAAGAGACCAAGGTTAGAACAATGGGAATGACAGTACTTTCAGAATAGTATAAAAATGCAAACATTAATTTCATTCAGATGAGGTTATTTGCATGCAAACTGATCAGACTGCAAGCTTATTACTTTCTGAAGCCTGTGACTTGTCTCCCTTTTATAGGTGCCATTAAGTTTAATATGGTAACTGTCTTCATATTATATTAAACATGAGTGACCACTACATGGTTTCTGCACGATGGTGAATTGTTAATAACTATTTATCTTCTAATGTTCTAACACAGTCTTCTTAATTTGCTCTGCTTGAAATAGGATATAAAACAGCAAGTCAGAGTTTGTTTTGGGTTTTTTTTCAATTTCTTCTGAATATTTTCCTCCCTTCCTTGTCAATATATTTTTTTTCACGTTGGACATTTAATTGACTATTAACTGTAGTCCTTTTTTTCAGAAAAATTTAATTGACTTAAATATTTTAAATAAAATTATTTTTTCATTCACACAGTTTATATGCAGTTTTTACAGTCAACAGTACTGATCTTCAATACATGAGATGCAGATCTTTTTTACATTTCCCCATATCAAAACCATCAGGTCTTGAACAAATTTCTAGTCTGATTACCAGATGCAGATCCTTGTAGATGAGTCTTAAGCTTTGGACTTCAGAATCACTGAGAGGCCAAACTGCATGGAGCAGAGACTCTAGGCTTTCTGGTGTCTGTGACGTGAAGGAAAAACTGGACCCTTAGAGGAAATTCAAGCTCTACAGCTTTCTCTTGCAGTCATGTCATGAATAGTGAAAGAAAAATAAAATCTAGGAATAGAGGAGCCAGACAGTCGTGACATACAAGATTTTCAGTCTCTCAGAACCCTCTCAAGTCCTGTCCAGTCTGCCAAAGAACAGAAGGGAGACAGAAAGGTAGCAAGATATCAGGTCATCAGTGAAAATTGAAATAAATAAAATGTATCTTGAAAGTCAATGAGGCCACAATTTCCTCGGGCTGTCAATGGCACAGGAATTTCCCTGTGAAATGTTATGCAGCCATTAAGGCAGAGTGTGTGTCAGTAAAACCGGCGTGGGAAGAGTGTGCACACACGCTGAAGGCATGTGTCCTCAAGCGCTAGGCAGTGCTGAGCTTTGTTGGTCATTGGCAGTGGACAAGGAGTAAAAGGGCAGGAAATGGGCACGGATAATTTCATTTGTGGACATGATTTACTCAGAGCTCTGGATGAATCAGGACAGAAAGGAGGTATCTTTCCCTGTTTCTCAGGAAATAGTGACAGGTGCCTTTTTGTGCTAGTTTTCTTTTGCAGATGACTGATAGGGCTCTTTGTCAGGGCTGATACGGTGCAGAGGTAGTTTTTTGAACCTCTGCAGTTAGACTGAGCCCTCCATGCTGAGGGCAACAATGCTTAAGTAACTAGAGCAATTTAACCTTTCAGATAGAATAAGGCAACATCTTCCAAGGAAGGAAGAGGGTTTCCCTACCGCATTTTGGGAGTACCTGACTACTGGATACCTACGGCTCAGCACTGGGTCTGGAGTTACTGACCACTGCAGTAGAGAAGCTTAATGTTATGTTCATTTTTTTTTTTTTTTTTTTTTTTTTTTGTGCTGATGCATTTCCCTTGGTTTACATAAGTCCTGCCTGCTACAAAGGTCCAAGTGGTTCATTTGTCTGAGATTCCTAGTGGATGCTTGAGATATAGTTTCTTGAACATAAGAGAGGCACTTAACTGTTAGGCTCTATCTGATAATGCCTTAGATGTTGCCATTGACTGTATTTTAAAAGTTTTAGAGTTCAGAAGTAAATCAAGCTGATTTTTTAGACTTATTTCTACAGAAGAAATCAAGATATAAATGATAGTAAGGAAAGCAAAACAATAACAGAGGTCCCAGTCATAATTTATCTAAGGAAGCAGATTTATTGGAGAGTAGCAGATCTGTGGACAGAATTTCAGATCTTCACAGATTACAACAGAACAGGAGATATCTATCTATCTCAAGAGGATTAGCTAGTCAATTTTTTATTACTATTGAAATATTTTCTGCTCACAGCTTTCCCTGGGGAAATGTTCCCTGAATGTTCTGATTTAATGAGAAAAGGAGAATGATTCCACGGTTTGGGTGATTTTCTGGGACTTGGCCTATAATGCCTTCAACTGTCCATTTTCTTACAATTTTCCTGTGTGAATTTGTATAGCTTCCCTGTTCATCAAGTCCCATTTGTAAGAGGGAATAGTTAGACTTGCAGGAGTACAATAAGGCTAAATATATGATACAACAAACAAGCGTTGTAACACGTTACATGGTGCATTTCTTATTACTATAAAAAAAGTAGCTACTACCTGTGCAACATATACTAAATTGCAGATGTTCCTTATCTGATTGTCCATAAGTAATCATTTGCCCAAGGAGATATACAATATGATTTAAAAGAAAAACAGTTAATATTATTTTCTGATTTTCTTATGATGATTCTTTACTGCCTTGCAGGTTGTAATGGGGATGGTTTCAAATAAATTGTCAATTTTGCTAATAAACTCACATCTTAATAAGATACTGCACGAAAAGATGTTATTATGAACTGATGGAAATATATTCTTCTGTTAGATTTTTATTCATTATACACTGCTCTAACATTCTTGTTAATAACATAAGAGAATCCATTTCTAGAGAGTAAAACTTAACGCTAATTCTTCATCCTAATGAATTAAATTAATATTAAGTCAGACAATAAAAATATAAGTGAACATTATTATATTAATGGGAATAATTTCTGATTGAACGCATTATGATGGATTGCAATGTAATGAATACCTGAAGTGTTAAAAATCACTAACAATATAAAATGTAATAGTCTAATACAACAATTTTAAGATCTTTCCCTTAAGCTTATACTTAGCTGAGGTTTTATCATCAAATGGCACTCTATATCAGCTTTTAATGAATATTTTTACTAAAAATGTAATCACTTTCTTAGCTGTTTTCTCCTCTGTTCCAAATTCCTCTTGGATACCAAATTCAAAGACTTCCTTAAACTTAGTCTACATACAGTGAAATACAGCTTTTTCACATTTATGAATGTACATAAGTCTTTAGAGAATTGTTCCCTTAGGTTTGTTGAATTAAAAATAACCCATTAACTTGAAACCACCTATTTTTCACTGTGATTATGAAGTCATACTTCCACTATTCTTAAAATATCTCAAATTTCCAAATCTGATTTTTTAATTCTCATTTCATGTTTGTTCTGGTTGTTACTGACTTGGTTGCATTTATTTTACAAAGCTTATTTATGTCATACTCCTCCCATGAAGTAATGCTGGTATCTCTTCTCTAAATTGTAGAAAATAAAATAATTTCATTACAGAAGTATATTTTTACATTTTTTTCTGCCATATGAGTGACAGTGTTTTGTTTTGTTTTTTTCATATCCCCCCTCTCCCAGTCTCTACTAAGTGTCTCTGGACACTGTTTAACTTTTCTGTGTAAAATCATGGTTTAGAATTTATTCATTCATAATGTAAATTTACAAGGTGCAAGAGTTAACACTTTTATTTCTCCTATTGAAATATGTTGTGTTTGGGTTTTGAGTTGATTCAGTTTTTTTAAAAAATACTTAATTTTCATCCTATTACTCTGGTTATGCATTCACACATTTATTTACTGTTAAACTAAATTATGCATATTTTACAATTTATGATTTCCTTATTATCAGGGAAAAAAAAATCTATCATTTGAAAATAATTTCCTCAATTTTTCTAGCAAATTCAGTTTAGAGACATTTTTTCCTCAGATTCAGCAAATATCACAGACTGCCTCCTTTATAATTTTCAGATATTGCAATGCCTTTATCTAAATATATCTTTTCCTGATGTTTTGGTCTACCTTACAGTTCAGAGTGATCAAGAAACACTCCAGGCAAACCTGCATGATCAGTCTAAAGTCGCTGTGGTTCTGGAGTGGCCGAGCAGCTTGAGATGCAGCTTACTATCAGAGGAATGTCATGTGTTTGCTGACCTGCATGAACAGTCCACCTTGTGGCCTGTGACTATGAATAAGGTCTATATGCTAAGAATGTATTCTTACACCTTATTTCATGAAATACAAAGTCCTTAGATCTGGCAATAGCCATTCCTATGCTGAAACCCAAATATCTCTGGCAGAATAATGGCCACAAATGGTGTGAATAGCAATCACTTCAGAGCAAAAAAAAGTTTATGCCTTTCCTTTAATACCTCAAGTCCTGCAAGCCATCTAAAAATTTAATCTCTGAACTCAAAAGTCAGCTGGTGGGTGGGATTAAAAGACATAGAAGAAGGACAGGGAGCTGGAACATGGAATATTTAGAATATAAATAGAACTGGTCCCCTGCCATGTGCTTTTGAAGCATTGCATACACATCACAGCCTCACAAGATACCTGGGATGAGGAGATTTTAAGTTAGTGAATTCACACTGTTTTATAGGGGAGAAAAGACTGTGAGGCATGAAATAGGACTAAGTTTCATGATGAATGATACTCTATTATCAGCAGTTATTGGTTTTGACACTATCAGTGAAGAAATCCTCTATCTAAGGACAAGAGTAAAATGGTAAAATATTGACCTTAAGTGCTCCTTCTGGAAGAACAGAAAATGAAATATATTTTATGAAGAGAAGTTGAAATACAAAGTATTTCCCTGAAGAGCATTAACAAATAACAAGTAGTATCCCTGACTGAAATATCCAGACAACTACAGGTGACTGCAATGTAGAAGTGTTAAAGGCACTTGCATAGAAACAAATTGTAATTAATGAGAGTCTTTGTGATATAATGAAAGGACAAATAAGGGGAATAAATAATTAAATATATACAAAGTTATGGCTGTAAAGAGAAATGTGTTTCATAAACTTAGTGCTTATCAGTAATCCTAAATGAGGTAGGATATTAGTTGCTATCAAACAGCTTAATCATGCATTTACTAGTTCCTGACATTAGAGTGGTATCAAGAACAAGAGGAACCTCAGGGGATGTTTACACTCAGACCAGTAACTTTTCAGACCAGTAATCTTTTTACACTCAGACCAGTAATCTTTTCAGTAGGGACAGTAGTGATAGGACAAGGGGTAATGGTTTCAAGCTGGAACAGGGTAGGTTTAGATTAGATGGAAGGAAGAAATTCTTTATGATGAGGGTGGTGAAACACTGGAACGGGTTGCCCAGAGAGGTGGTGGAGGCCCCATCCCTGGAAACATTCAAGACCAGGTTGGACGGGGCTCTGAGCAACCTGATCTGGGTAATGGTGTCCCTGCTCACTGCAGGGGGGTTGGACTAGATGACCGCTAGCGGTTCCAACCCAAAACATTCTATGATTCTATGATTCTATGATTCTATGAACTTAGAAGAATACTGTTAAAAAAATACTTGCTATGACAGAGAGGTGAGGGAAACAGATGAGCTGCAGGTACAATTCGGAACCTTTGTGAAAGCTAAAATGTAGACAGGAATATCAAGCTGAAACTGAGGGTTTAGAAGACTGCTATGTAAATTTCAGACATTGTTGATATCTTGTATGACATGTTCAGGCATATACTGAAAAGAGACACCAGAGACCATGAAAATGAAGAACAGGGGATGATTTGAGGATACAATTCTACAGCTTCCTGTCTGTAAAATTAATTGCAAACTGCATGTTTTCAGAGTCATGTCTTGAGGAATGCGAAAATAAAAAACAAAAAAAAAAGAGACCAGAAGAAGATACTAGTAAGATATATCAAAAAACAATAGGTTGGTGGAGAAAAATAAAACAGAAAGAAATACTTATGATTTGGGAGTGGTTTGTAGGAGTCTTAATGTATCATAGAATCATAGAATGGTCTGGGCTGGAAGGGACCCCAAGGATCATAGAGTTCCAACCCCCCTGCCACAGGCAGGGACACCAAACTCCAGGCCCGAACCTACACATGTAAAGAAGACAGACTGTCAAATATAAGTGAATTTGCCCAAGACAAAAATTACAAATCTTTAAGTCGCAAAAAATTCAATTACAAAAACATAAGACAGATACAAATGCAAGCTTTGAGCTAACATTTTCAAATGTTGATCTTATTTGTGAGCAGGAGGAAAAAAAATGAAGAATCTTAATAGTTAATGAGAATGAAAAAGCTTAATATTTTACAGCATTCTTGATAAATTATTTAAGGCAAGAAAGGATAAACAAAACTGAATGCTTTACATGTTAAGTTTATCTTTTGAAATTCTGAAAAAAAACATTGAAGTTTTGAAAAAATATGAAGTAAAAACCACTGCAAGGTATCTTGCCTCAGTGCAATCAACAGAATGAGATTTGTCGTACCCAGTAATCTATTCTACACTGCCTACAGTAATTGACTGCTGTAGATGTTAACAATTTGTACAGTTTAAATATCTTTGAGTACTATTTATTAATAATAATTTAATAAGAACGCATGATCATAGGGGAAATTTACTTGTATAAGCCTGCAGATAATTTTTAAATTAAAAAAAGATCACTATAATACTACAGACACTTATATGCTACAATGTCATTATCTATAAGAAATTACCTCATCACTGACTAAATAGAAAGCGAGAAAACTCTATGCTTCTTAAAATATCAAATAATTTTAAGAATACTGTTGTGGTTTAACCCTAGATGGTAAC
>JMFS01139682.1:0-26030 GCA_000699545.1 Podiceps cristatus | reverse complement strand
GCCCTTGCTGCTGCACAAGATGTCTAAGAAAAAGTGTAAGAATACACTAACTTGTAATACTTCTGTGGCATAATCCCCAGCTCTTTCTAAATTTTACTGCCCAGTGATTTCCAGAACTAGAAGTGATTATCTTGATGGATGTGTTGTGTGGCTTTTTTTTTTTTTTCTTCCCATTAGTTCTCCAGTCCTTAATGATTTTGTAGGGCTCAGTGTCTGCAACATTGTCTTACAATGCATGCACATGAATAAGGTTCAAAACATGAAAACATTCTTTTTATCTGTGGTAGCAGACAGCAGTAATCAGCAACAATTACAAGCCAGTTCACCATGCAGTATTTTATTTTCACCAGAAATCTCTGAACCTCTTCAGATGATGGTATTTTGGGCTCAGTCTTGATAGGGAATGAGGACTGTACTGACTAATTGGAAACTGATTTTGTGAAATGAAAAGTATACAAAATGAGGTGTTGAAAGATTATTGTTCATTTCAAAAGAGGAGGCATAGAGAAATTGGAGATCTGTAAGTAAAATTGGTTGCCCAAATAAGCGTGAGAAATTGAGTACAGAGATGGCTTGTAATTCTTGTAAGTTCATAGAATCATAGAATGTTTTGGTTTGGAAGGGACCGATAGGGGTCATCTAGTCCAACCCCCCTGCAGTGAGCAGGGACACCACTACCTAGATTAGGTTGCTCAGAGCCCCGTCCAACCTGGGCTTGAATGTTTCCAGGGATGGGGCATCCACCACCTCTCTGGGCAACCCATTCCAGTGCTTTACCACCCTCATTGTAAAGAATTTTCTCCTTACATCTAATCTAAACCTACCCTGTTTCAGCTTGAAACCATTACCCCTTGTCCTATCACCATTGTCCCTACTGAAAAGATTCTCCCCCTCTTGCCGATAGGCCCCCTTTAAGTACTGAAAGGCCGCAATCAGGTCTCCCCGCAGCCTTCTCTTCTCCAGGCTGAACAAGCCCAACTCTCTCAGCCTGTCTTCATAAGTTAAAATGAGCAATAGTAATAAGTTAAAATGAACAATAGTATTTTAATTCTACTACAATAACTGGATAAGTAAGACTTCATAAAAGGAGTTTAGAAATAAGAACTGGAATGAGATGCAGAAAAAGACTCAGCTAAAGCTATATCTTAGGTCAGAATGGTTATGCATAAAATTTGATCTAGATTGAATTTCAGTAACAATTTTTGGTTGACTTATAGGGGCAATTAGTGCAGATGAGAATTAGAGATTCATAAAAATAAATACATTGTAAGACATGTGTGGTCCTGTCTATGAGGAGAGTACTGGAGTGGTGATGTCAGAGTGAATGATAATGCTGGTTTCTCCAGGATTGTTCTTGACAGTTGATGACTGACAAGTGACCTTAGCGTAAAAAAAGACAATGCATGCTGATAAAATTTGCTGATGGTACAAAACATAAAGCCACTCATTATACCTGAGGAGAGGCCATTGCGGAAGAACTACACAACCTTGAGTATTTGAATTACTGAACAAAATAGCACAAAGTGCAAGGTGTCATAAGTATGAATTATTACAAACAACCTTTGCAGAGGGCTGGGAGCTCATTAGTTGGAAATGTGAAGAATTAGGAAGAGTTGAGTGGGTTTAGTTGGTCACAGCTGAGTTTGAGCCATGAGGCCAAATTGAACAAATAAGATCAGAGAATGTCTTGGACTAACTTTATTCTGTAGAAGTGGGCAACAGTGATGTTAGGTACTGAGAAGAATTAGTTTTAAGTGCAGTATGGTTTTCAGGCTGATTAAGGTCAAAGGTAATGAATCCAATGTGGAACGAGTAGAGAGAGGTTCCTTAAATTATTGGATGAATGGTGGCTTTGCTTATGGTGAAAAGTACAGGACTTTGTTCTGCATGGCTAGACAAGCTGGTGACTGAGACAGGACGGTTGCAATTGGTGTTTGGAAGTGTGAAAACCTATTCAACAAAACCAAACTAATTCAAGTGGTTATGGAAATTTAAAGTTCTGTAGTTGTTAGATCTCCATGTCCCAGATTTTGTTTTTGATGTGCCACAATATGTACCAGATGTACCATACACAGTATGTATTCTGTGACACACTTCGAAGGAAATGTTTTAGTGGTAGAGATCTAGTTTCTCATCAAACAAGGTGACTAGCTTTATCCTTTTGTAGCAGGTGTTGCTGTTCTGTTCTGTGGTTTCTAGCAATATTTGCCATGTTCAGTTATATGAAGGCTCTTTTATTGGTTCCCTCTAATATTAGTAGGAAAAAGCTATATGCTTAGTGAAAGCTTGCAAAGAGGAGAGTCAGCAAAACTCTAGTGACAGAATCTATGGAAGAAGTTTTCTCTATTCAGTCACAGAGTGAGAATATTTATAAAGCTGTTTGTTTATTTTGGCTCTGTTGGAGGTTTTTATAAAATCAAAAATAAATTTGAGAATACTTTCCAGATGTGATCTTGGAAAAATGAATGGGAAGTGGCTACTCATGGACTTTCAAATTCAAGCAGTTTGTTATATATCTGAAGGCCCGATCTCTCCATTTTTGAAATAGAGCAGGTCATTAAAGAGAGGCCAACTGGTAGTTTTCCAAAACCACAGGTTGCCAGTAGTTTAAGGCTCTCACTTCAAACATCTGGTCTCCTGAGAAGAAAATTTAGACCTTCTTACAGAGCAAGAGAGCTTTTATTTTTTAAACAACTACTACCTCCTGTTGTTCAGAACCAAATTCAGGAATGGCAGCCTTTAAATTTTAAAACTAAGAAATTAATTTACAAAAGCTCTGATTTGGGAAGGAATTTTGTTTGTTTGTTTGTTTTTTAATACTGAGTAATTTCACAAGGAACTTGGAGAAGGAACTATTATTAATAATAATTATATTAATTCCAGCTATTGTTGAACAATTATTTCAAAATGGCTGCAAAATTTTGATTGTAAAAAATCAAACAGGAACAATTCTTTCCTGCTTCTCAGGACTTTCAGTGACAGTTACCTTCCCTGCTTTTCTGCACTTATTAACAAAATGACAAGGAAGATGTTCTTTTGCAATTGTTTTATAGAACTGTCAGCCTAATACCAGAATCCCAAGAGCCTGACACTGTAAAAAGGAAGCTGTGAGAGTTCTGCAAGTCTCTGAAGACTGTAGTGTCATGAAATAATGGGCTTCAATATACAATTGTAATAGATGGTGGGGGGAAATACATATGGCCCACAGGTCTCAAAAGAGCTGCTGGCAGGTAGCCCTTCTATTTTCTCCATATGAACAACCACAGTACACTGCCACTGAGCAGGCCTGCCTTTTTAGTCTCTGGAGGCGAAGCGGAATTTTTTAGGTAGCTGTGACTGGGATTGGTTTGTGACTTCCCCAAATGCCTTTGTAAGGGTGTAATGCTTAGATTCCTGTGGCTAGTGAATGGAACTACAAGGCTTGTGTGGCTGGATTAGGCATGTACAGCTCTCTATAGCACATCATCTCAAATTCTAACAGTATGTGTGAAAGCATAGACTGATAATTGTCTTCTCAAGGGAAAATATCAAATGCCAGTGTTAAGGTTATTTTTATTACTGAAGAATTGTCAGATAAGACTGTTTTGAATATTGACAAAGGAGCATTCTGTGGGGCACAAGGAGAACCACCACAGTGCAATTTGGTTCCTAGTTTTATGAATTCTCTTAAATGTTCCTGGAAGCTTGGTAGAGGCTACTGTGTAGCTAAAGGATAACTACACTTGCTGGAAAACATGAAGTGCCCTGATCTGGCTTCCAAGTGGGAGAAATATTAGCATATGATGTATGTAGTATTCAGTAGTGTGTAATAGTATGTAATTCTCATTACATTGAAATTAAAGCAGAAACAAACTGCTTCTGGTGGAAGAGACTTGGACCTTGTGCTGTGTTCCTTTCAATGGCAGAAGGGTGATAAAACACTATGTCCTTCTGTTTATTTCCTGAAACTGAATTTGGATAGAAAGGTGGATCAATATGATGTAAATTATGGGGAACTTCTTGGGGCTGGTGAAGTTTTGCAGTATATTTAGAAGAGTTTTTTCTTCAGACTGATCTACTCCTGGGATGGTTATCTGAAAACTGTGATGTCTCGTAGCTTACTTTAAAGTATTAGAAATAGTAGTCTACTCACAATTGTGTCATGTGATGATACATCTGGCCTGGTCCACAAACACACTGCCTGAACAATTGAGTGGGTTTATCTCTGGGCTCAGTTAGTCACAGCTACCTGGTCCTCAAAATACTTGTTTCAGCTATGAAATTCAGGTACTTCTAGACAAACTGAAGTATCTTCTTGACTGTCTTCCTCTCAGGACTGCATGGGTTAATTATGTAACATTTGAGCTGTGAGACCAGAAATAGACAGAAGTAAAGGTGGGAGGTGCTGTATAAGCTAAATTTAATTGTTAAAGAGGAAATGTCTCAATGCTTACCAGTGGTAACTCTAAAAAAATTCATTCCCCTCTTTATGGTTCTACAAAGTTTGCCTAAGTATAAACTGTGTGGTCTTATGCTTACTTAGGCATTAATGATTTTTTTCTTGTATGAGCCTTTTTCTGTATCAGCAATGTATTTTCACTTAGCATGAACTTCATCCTTTTAAGAACAATAAAAAGTGTTTTGAAGCATTTGTTTTATTTCTTAAGGGAAAGATTTTAAGTAATCCTATCCTATTTTTCTTCATTTCATGACTATTCCCTATACCTTTGACTTTTCCAGTTTAATTGTAATTTATACATATTTTTGTTAGCTATAAAGGCTCCTTGCTGTTAGATTAAAAAGGTACACAATGGAACTTACCAGCTGTGCACTGAAAGTGTGAAGTCTAAGAGCAGCTGTAGCTACCTGAATACTTAACAGTGGAGAAAAAACAAGTATGTGAGAGTGGTCTGCCTACATCTTACATTCATGTGCTTAGGTGAGCACTCCTAGTTTTCATGTGACTATTCAAATCACGATAGCTGGGCCCAGGATGTTTTTTAGGAGTGAATGAGTTTACCCAACTGAGAGAAGAAGAAGAAGAAAAATAAATCCTGCTCCAGAAAACCTTGTGGTCCAGGGATAAGAAGGAAGCATGGCAGTTCATGCAGGTGATCCTTAGTAGGAGAAGTGCACTGAAGAGTGGGAACTAAATCCTTAAGGTGATGACGTGAAAAATTCAAGAGAGTAGGACCCCGGGTTCTAGGAAGCAACCAATTTCAAGAGAAAAGTGTACACAAGAGGTTTACTTTTATTTGTAGTGGGATTTGACCTATTTTGGTTTTAATAGAAAGCAAATCTTTGTAAGGATCTTTCATTCCTGGTGCCTGGGTGCAGTTCATTGGCAAAGAAAAAGAAATGGAGGTAGCAGCACATTCTGATGCCAGATAGGATAAAACCCTGTCACTGGAATGGTGTTAAATCTGTACTTTATATACAGGGAGGCATAAATGTTGCAGTGTGTGCATATAAGGGAAGTAGGAAGAACACGTTAATTCTGCAGACAGACAAAGTATAGCTGGATAAATAGGGATGTGTAGAATTTGAAGTGTTTATTGTGTTTAAAAATACCGCATTTTGGATTAATGTTACAAATACTGAGTAACTTTTCTCTTATTTTTAACAGACTCTGAAGGCAGATCCAGAAGAACTGTTTACAAAACTGGAGAAAATTGGTAAGGGCTCTTTTGGTGAAGTGTTTAAAGGAATTGACAATCGGACTCAGAAAGTGGTTGCTATAAAAATTATTGACCTAGAAGAAGCAGAAGATGAAATAGAAGACATCCAACAAGAAATCACAGTGCTGAGTCAGTGTGACAGTCCATATGTAACTAAATATTATGGATCCTATTTAAAGGTAAGATGTTCACAGATGATGATGATCTGATTTTATAAGTAATTCTTTTCCAAGTTATCCAGTCATGCCTGTTTTCATTGGCGAGGTTTCAACCAGACCTCAGTTGAAGAGAAATACATATTTGTCCTTTCAATTCTAAAGAAAGAATAAGTCTTTTGTTATTTCTGTGCAAAAAGAAAGTAATTTAAATAACATCAGTTTGTTAAGGTCTAAGTAATCAGTGTAGATTCTCTTAATATTAGGAGGATGTAACTGTTGTTTAAATTCAGAAAATGCAACCTTAGTCTGCATTCAAATTTTCAAAACGTTAAAAACAAAGTTGTATCAGCTTTTCTGGGAAGCTTGGAAGTTTTTGTTAAGGTTTGATTAGTGGTAAAGCTTAGGTTGCTTTTCAAAGGAGACTGAACCTAGCCTTGATGTGAGTGACTTAAAAATTAAAATCTAAAAATTTATTTGCACATTAGCAAAGAGCACATCAGACATAAGTGAAGCTAATGGAAGGAGGTTCCATTAACTGCCATCTGAATCTGTTCCCCCCCACCCACACACATTAATTAATTTCTGGGTTCAGTTTTAAGTGTGCCAGAGATGTGGGTGGGGTTTTTTTTTGTTTTTTTTTTGTGGGGTTTTTTGGGTTGGTTGTTTGTTTTATTGCATGGATATAGTGATTTATTACCTCTAGAAGGTAGTAAGACTATCTGCAAGCTTTTGGTACTACTTTATTTCTTTGGTCAGACTTTGTCCCCATCTGGATAAAGTGAGATGATAATCTAGATAAGAGATTGTTCTCTTGACAGGGTTTGAACTTAAAAGTAGGGAGAAAATACTTCTAAAATTAATTTTCAGTCTGCTTTTGCTTTTGTGGAAGCATTCTGTTTACCAGCAAAGACATGAAGGTTCTGAAAGGGGGATACTGTTTTGTCTCTGGATTTCTGAGATTACCAGTTAGTTAGAACTTCTGAATCCAGGAGGTGCGTTACTGAAGGGGCAGACAGTTTTTCCTTTCTGCTTTGTGCTCTGAACCAGTTTTCTTGGACATCTTGTCACTGAAGGCTTTGTGAATGGTTTCAGACCTGATAACTTGTCAGCAGTACTGGACTTAGAAGTTATGTATAGTTTGGATCTCAGAAGCACCAGGAAGCATGTAATTGAGTGCAGTAAATTGGATAAGTTTTTCATCATGGCTTTAATTACTACTTTTGACATTTTTCAGTCTAGGTTTGGTAGTTGAGTGAGGTATGGCAAAAAGGCAAAAGTGATACTTCTGGACTGTCTCTCTGCTTCAAATCTGTTCATTTTGGAGGAGGAACAGTAAGATCTTCTAGGATAAGTGAAATAGAATATAAACAAGAAAAATAGAAGTTTGATGGGAATGCCACTTAATAGTTTTAAAAATGTATAATAGCAATGTGGCTGAAAAAGAATACAGTGTCCAAATTTTAACTGAATGAATGTCAACATTTTCTGAAGTAAGTATAGCAACTGTTGCTTTTCCTAATTGAAGGAGAGAGGAGACTGTAGGGATCGGGTTTGGCTGGATGTGTCTTTAGCGATATTTGTGCTTATTGGTGTGAGGAGGACCTTCTGAAAATACTTGCATCTTCCACATTACTTCTGTCAAGTGCAGTAGCCTGTGAATTTACCAACTTTTGTCAGTTTTCTAATATATTACACTAACAGTGCCTGTGTATGACTTGTTCACTTCTGGAGGAAAGTACAGCTCGTTTTACAGCTAGTAGAATGTACAGCTAGTCATGTTTATTTAGTGCATCAGTTCTTTGTGAATGTATGTTGTTTTGCAAGACACTTGATACTACAGAACTTTTAGTCTTCAGGACAAAAAAAATCATTTCCTTACCCTGTTAAAAATCAATACTTGGTGATGCTGAAGTGACAGTCTTTGCAAAGGAAACATTTTGCAGTTCCATTAGCTTTCTAAAGTAAGGATCAGGTTTTGTTATCAGATGGTAACAATGTATTATCTCTCTTTCTCTCTCTGGACCTTATTAGTGTTTAAATACATTGGTTAATGTTCTTGGCTAAGAATCGTGGTTTATTTGCTGCAGGTCTTTGTTGTATTTGCAAGCCAGGACTGCTGTATGTAGTTCTAAGGGTCTGACCGTCTTTAACTCTATTTCTGACAATGGGATAATCCATCACCAAGAATGTTCAATGCATTAATTTTCCACAGCTTGAATGATTAGGAGACATTATTTCTCCCATGATTGGACAGTTTAGTTGTAATTACAGGAAAGATACTGATGTTTTCCTACACAATGAACTTCTTTGAAGTAAGCAAGTGGGAAAATGATAGGATCTTGGGTTATATTGCCAGCGACTGCAGCAATTATTATTCTCTGAAGCCTGAGCAGCATGATGTGTGCTGACCATGTGTCTGTTGGATAGAAAGAGGTACTATTTATAGAGAACTCTGAAATTGATTTTCTAGAAATTATTTTTGGCAGGCAAATAGCAATTCCAATAACAATGTCAATTGCTCACATTTTTTTCTTTCTAGCTCTAGATCAGTCTTTGTTTCCCTAGGTTTCTTGCATATCCTTTTGTGAGCTGAAGAGGTGTTTTATTGTTTATATTATGTAATAACTTTTTTCCTCAGTAGTCCCTTGTCAGTTATTAAGTAGGAGTAAGTCTTCTATGAGAACTTTTTGGTATTTTATTTTGTTGTAACAAGTTTAAAGATACTGGAAAAGAAACATTTTTATCCTCTTTGGGACACTGCAGACCTGATGTTTAGTATTTCAAGTCCCTTTCAAGAACAAGTTTATGTAATTGCAGAGTACCTGCTCTGATATCCTTTAAAATATTTGAGAGATTTTAAGAAGCATTCTGTATTTTCAGCAAAGGTGGTTGATGGGTTTTGCCATGAAGGCTTTTATATTTTGGAAGATTTTCTAGATAGCCAGAATGTTTCAGGGTATGGTGTTTGTTTTGTTTTGTGTGGGATCTTTTTGTTGCTGTTTGGTGTTGAGTGTGATTTTTTTTTTTTTTTTTTTTTTAAATCTGAATCATCTGTCCTTGCATAATCCTTGTATTGTTCTTCATTCTCTGTTACTCCACTCCTCCTGCTCAATTAAGCTACATGATTATACATGTCAGTGTGTTAAGGGACCTGTTGCTTGAAATTTTAGAAAGCTTGTATAATACTGCTGTACTTGTCTGAGGCCTTACAGTCTTCAGATGATGTTCGTGAGAATAGCTTGTCAAGTTCTTGATGTCTTCTGCATGGTATACTTGGAAGTGCAACTTGAAATTAGTATTATCATTTAATGGCAGTTACTTTGTTCTAGAAATTTACTTAAAAAAAACACAAAAAAGTAATTTTTACCTACTTTTTAGAGTGATATACTCAAATACCTTGTTTACATTTTCTTACTCTAAATTTACATCCCAACTTCATCTTTTCAGAAATGTTTGCTTCATATAATTTTTTTTTTTCATATCCAGAGACTAAGCCATATCTGTTTGTGTGAGTCTTAAATTAAAAGCAGCTTATTGCTTGCATCGAGCAAGTCTTCTGTTCCCTCTAGGCTTTGTTCTTTACATCTGTTGCTGGAGGTTTGTGTGCAACTGCTGTGGTCAGAGTTCATTCAAATAGAGCAATAAGCAATAGTGAAGTGGGTACCGGTTTAGGTTGTCATACTGAATATAAATTAATATGCAGAACATATTTTTGTCAGAAACCCTAAGTCTTTATATAAAACAGAAATGCAAATACTCCTTTCTAAAGTCACATTTTATAAATATGATGTCTTCATTTTCTCTACTGTAGGAGATAGTAAGTAACTAGAATGTTGCTCTTAAACCACGTTGCTGTGATATACTTTATATAGGTGCATATATCTAGAGGGATTGCTGTTCCTTATCTGCCATGGTGTTAAAAGCCTGTATCAGCGTTCCTTACTGAAGTAGGCTTGACAAAATAGTTAGTGACTCTGTTATCTTTCAGCTCTAGGAACCATATCTATCCTTGCTGTCTTCAAAATCAAAGGTTCATCTGTTCCATCTGTGATCTGATTAAATGCTCCATGGATAGAAGAATTAGGGTTCTTTTTAGACCCTTATAAAAATCATTCATGAGACTTCTCTGTGTCTGTTTACCTCTTTAGTTTTTGGGTAACAGCATCTGCTGCCTTCTTTGTAATGGAATAGGGATTCTTTGTGTTTCTTGTTGGATTTAGTTTTTTATTTATAGACTTGTCTGAAGTTTTTTACTGTCTCTTCTGAGTTTTGCTATACTGTAACTCTATAAAGGTATTGCTGTGCTATTTATTCTAGAAGTTTTTCTGTCTAGGTGCTTGTCAGCTCTGCTTTTTTGCTTTTTACACTGTTTTACCAGTTTTTCAAGAGCTTGCTTAGATTTGGTTCTCAGGTTGTTTCTCTTGTCCTTTTTAGGCCAAGTTTGGAATCTGTTTTATTTCCAGGATTCAGCGGCCTCTCTGATAATGTTTTTTTCAGTTTTGTTAATAACTTTAATTACTTATTAATTATACCTTCATAACATTTTCATATTTCTTTGACCTTGGATTATTAGTTAGATAGGAGAGGAAATTAATTTGTCTTAAAATGGTTGAAAAATAAAGTTTCTTGGCTTTTATTTGCATATATGTATATCTGTGTCACAGTCAAAGTTGAGGTTAATATATGTATATGGACAAAAGCTGAGCTCAATAAGTTATATATGTATGTATATATGAAGAACTCTAAATTCCCTGTTTTAGACTTCTATACACATGAATATAATAGTAGGGGAAATGACTACAAAGTAGTTACAACATCCAATGTAACTAGGTACAAGTGATATTGAGCTGGTATTGAGCTAGTCTTGTAGTCTGTAATTTTAAAAATCTTGCTGTATCTAAGCTCATATTTCTTCATCTTTCAGACACTTTTCTATCACACTTTATAGCTTTTGAAATACCCTCCTTTGAAGTGTTTAAACTTCTGGACCCATTGAAAATCAGACTTCCGTGTTTTACCCCCTTCTTTTACCCAGACCTCATTCTGTAGAAGTATTTTAAGAATTCTTTAAAAAAAAGAGTTGATAAGAAGAGGTGTTGCTGGTAAGGTTCATGAAGGATAGCTGCTGATTATTTTCATTTTAGTCTTTATGCTTGTATGGGTTTTTATTTCATGTCTAGAATATAATATACCTACTGCTGCAAGTCAAGCTGATGTTTATATAGACTGCAAGAAAATAGAAAATAACTTCTGTTTAAATTTTATGAATGACACAATAAACACTCATGAAAAAACCCATGCTGCTTCTATGAAGTGAAGCTTGGTGGAATGATGAGTTCAGGCAAATGAAGTCTAGAAATAAAGATTTATTTTTGAAAAGCAGCGATTTGGAAAGTAATGCATAGCTTATTTTAAGTAATCAGATGAACATGAGGTTGGTACTTAATGCTGTGGTTGAGCCAAAATAAATCTTGTATTGGCTAGGGCTTTGGTGTACATGGCATCAATGAGGCCATTCTTGGAATAATATGGCCAGTTCACAGAGTGGCTGGAAAACTGTAATGCATTCAGTAAAGAGCTTCAGGAACTGTTCAAGGTTTGGAAAGCCTGTATTCTAGAGAAAGACTGAAGTTCAGGTGTGGTTTTGTTTATCCAAGAGAAGGTTTGGAAGGGACTCTGTGTACATGAAAGCTTTTCCATGTTTAGTGCTGATGGTTCAGTGCTTTCTAATCTGTTACACCAAAATACGACAAAATGTAATTGCTGAGTGGTCAAATGAAGCAGATTTCATCTGGTAATCACACACACTTTTTTTTAAAGGGAAGCTTAAATACTGGGGAAGTTTATATGAGGTGGATTTTACATCACTTGCAGTTTTTTTAAATCAGTGTTTGCTGAATTTAAAGAAGCCTAAACTTGTGTGCCTTAGGAAACTCAAGGACATTAATGTGGATATGTTGAATATTCTTGCTACAACAGTCTAGGCAGTGTAACTTCGAATGTAGGTGTGTATATGTGACTTCAATAAGGTTGGTTGGTTGGGGTTTTTTTGTGTTTATTTTTTAAAGTAGATGTCCTTTTGCTTTACAGCTTTACTGCTAACTGGTTTGTTTTAACATTTATGAGCATCTCTGAACTGATGTGACCTTAAATGTATGTTGTGGGTCAGCCAGAAGTTAATGAAATTGGTGCATTTTGTCCTCATTTGATATAGCAGGCAGCCTGTGCAGGTTACATGGTGCTTGTCAGGGTGGAAGAAGAGAGTGAGATTTTCCCACTTAATGTTAGGACTGTGGAATCCACTGCAACAGGGACTGCTACCTCAGCACAGGGAGATGTGAAACACATCAGTAGTTTCTTGATGCTCCATCATTTGTGTTGTGTGCCCAGCCCTGCAGCAGCTAGTGCTCTTTCAGACTTGGACTTTTACAAACCACAGTCACTGAACTTTGGTTGGGGGTTAGGCACACTTAAACGAAGAAAAAAAAAAAGTATCATTTTGCTGCTACAATTGCACCCATATTGTCATTATTGCTTTTTGTGAGGGATTGAGGCGATGGAGTGCCTTCTCTGTTCTCTTGGCTGAAGCCAGATGGAATTGCCTTATCCTGTAGGAATTCCTGCAGCTGAAATGAGGACGGGGCTGGGACTGCAAATTCTCTCTTATTGCAACAGTGTTAGGAACAAAATGAGGCACAGGTTCCTGTGAGGCAGTCCCTATTCTGGTGTGCTTACTTTCCACCACCATCCCTCTGTTCTTACCAGGCAGCACTAGCCTCCAGGGGAGTTGAACAGGTGTTGCCTTCGTTTGTGCATAGTAAATGTGAAACTGCCATCAGGCTGGCCAGCCCTGAAAGAGGTAGCAAGGGAGTTTCTGTAATGGTTCTGTTAGGCTTTCAGATCTAATCGGTCTACTGATTTAAAGAAGTTGAAAGCTTCCATTGATACAGCCTCTAACGGCTGTAAAAAAGACAAAGGCAAAAGGGTGTGAAAGAACCAGTGAAGTCTAGCACAGGTGGTTTTGCTGTGAGACCTTATTTTAATATTTAAAATAGTTTGGCCCGTTCTCATTTCAGAGGTGGCTTCCTTGCAACTCTGAACCTTTGTTGCCCGTGGTCTTTACTACTTGTGTCATTCCTTAGAGTCATTTGCTGTGCTCTTAATGAGAAAAAGTATCATTTGCATTATCTTTATTCAAAGATACTGTTTTGAATTGTGACTTTAGAAACTTTTAAATCCACCAATTACCTTTAGCAGTCCAAGGGATTACTATCACTTTCTGGAATCTGCATCATATTATTTTTCTGAACCTGTGGAAAAATCTACCTAGTAAGCAATAGTGACTTCAAGAATACTCGTGTTTATGATTGTAATAAGTTCCACGCTTTTGATCTTTTATGGCTAAATGGTTCTTACTGTACAAATATATCAAGATTGGGAAGCATCACTAGTATATCTCAAAGAAAACTGACACTTCGTAATAACTATATTTTGTATTTTCCAATGTTTAAGTACTTAACTGTGTCATGTTATTCTGATCTTGTTTTAAATAAAAATTTAGAAAGCTTAATGTAAAATATAATTTTTGGAAGTGATACGTTTGTGTTGTGCTTGTTGTGATGGCCTTAAAAGCTGCCTCTATACTTCTCTAATTTCTGGCTTTTGTATGGTATGAAATAGTCTGTGCATAATTTCATGTCTTGGTACCTGCCTTTAGGCAGATCTAACAGCTAGCTGCTGCTGAAATGGGCAGCAACACTATCTTGTTCCCCATCCTCTGCTTTCATGTTCCTGCTGTTTTACTTGTATTGGATCTGTTGACTGCAGAATGACTTGCTTCACCTGGGAAACAGGTTTCCCCAATGCCTTCTCCTGCCCCTTCCAAAAATAACCTGTCTCTAGAGAAGAGCAAACCCTTACAAATTAGCCAGTTCAGACCTGTGGCTTCAAAATTGCTAGGTCTGGTGTGCAAAAAAAACCCCGCCAAAATCCAACAACAAACAAACCCCCCCAAAACCCCATCAAAAACCAACCAAACAAACAAAAAAGTGGAGTCATGTGGCCCCAGAATTGGGAGGTGAGGGGAGAGAGAAGGACCATGGTTTTTAGTAACAGCTTGATTTCAGATTAGCTGTAACGTGAAGCCTTGTATTTAGTTTAGCCGTACAGGTGAGGATGACATAGTATTGCTTTCTAACAGTATGTAGTATTGTTTATGTCAAATGTCCTCTGTATCTTGTTTGTTAACTGCTACACTTATTGCTGTGGGCCTGTGAGATATCTGAAAAGGGAGTATTAGTATGGCATCTAGGTGCAAGGTTTTTTCCACTGCTGTTGAAAGGAAGTCCAGCTCTGCCTTGCGACTGGCTGCTTCCTCACCCTAGCAGCAGGGTCTATTTAAACTTTCAGTGAAGTGGGTCAGCTCACTGAGTAGGCAGGGGACTAATTGCCTTCCCCCTGCCGCCCCCCCCCCCTTGTTTTTTTAAGCATGGGGAGATTGTAGTCTGATGGTTCAGATGGGCCTAAAGTTTTATAGGAGCACACTGTCAAATCATTGTTTATGAAACTTCTTTGATCAGCCAACAGTAATGCTGAAAAAAACATGTGTGTGTATGTATTTGTGCCCTGGTTTAGGTGGAATAGTTCCATGGGCTAGTTCCCCATCTTGTTGCTCAAACAGGCTTCCTGGCATAAGTCTTTTCAGCTAGAATGTGACCGATGACACTATCAGGTGGCTGCCAGTCTACTGATTGGATGTTCTCATGAACCTCTCAAACATTTGCTGTTTCTGTTAAAAAACTTTTTTTCTTTGCATACCGCTGTCATAACCTTGTGCTCTTACATAATTACTATGTCATATATTTAATGTGGACATTAGGTAGTTTGTATTGCTCAGTTAACTTTCTTCAATATTCTTTGGCATTTGTACAGTTATTTGGGTCAAATGAATTCTTCTAGGCCTTTGTATGGTCTGTATGGAGACAGTTGTATAAAAGCGGAAAATTCACATTCTTTACACATACAAGGGAACATTATCTTATGGCATGTTACAGAGCATTTAATAAGCATATTAAAATGGTTGAATGTAGAACTTTCAGAAACTGTTATTTGGAAAAAAGTTGGTTAGACTCAAAAACACTGAACTTCAAAAGGAAAGTTCCATGGTGAATAGCTTTACGGACTGTATTTGTTCTAAACCATCGTGGTTCTTGTACCCAGGAGCGTGTTTTCAATGAAATTCTTAAGGTTCTTACCACTTTTTTTTTTTTTTTTTTTTTCCATTATACTACTAAATTTGTAAGCTGTTGCATAATAGTTGGGATAAAGATCTTCATTTGGAGGCTTTGTCCCTCTCTGCTTGCTTCAACAGTTCCTTGAAACAGCAATTTGTAAGAAGGAGACAAAAACATAGAGGAGGAAGGCAGAATGGAAATGATGGATGTGAATAGAAGTTGCTTTTAGCAGTAGAGGTCAGGGGAAGAATTGTAAAAAGTGGAAAATAATAAGGGGTTTGCAGAAAAATTATGTGTTCTCAAGGGATTGATCAGCTTGGCTGAGTTGAAGATCCTGGGTGATTCTAGGCCTGGTGCACACAGCTGTATTGGTAGAATTTTGAAGAAGGATTGGCCTATGAATATTCTGTAAAGGAAGCAGTAGAATTTAATAGCAATATGAATGCAAAAGGTGAAGGGAAAGGAGGAGAAAAGACTTACGGGCTGCAGAGCAGGGAGGCAAAATATCTTGGCAGTTGTACACACAAGTGGTAAAAAAGGATTAAACTGATGAGTGGATTTGTGTGAAGGAATAAATTTGAGTTGTACTTTTCATTTTGAATTTAATTTGATGTAATGAGTAAACAATAATTTGTAAAAACCCCTGAGTGTTACTGATGTTAACTACTCCAGTGAAATAGGTTTAAGATGCGTTGGTGCAAGTAGGGTCACATTTTGTTGTGGGGAAAAAAAATACTAATGTCAGTATTCATCAGATGGAAGGTTTGTTTGCTAGTTATACTTTTGCTGTTATTAAGTTTATCTAGACAGATGAATTCTGTAAGCTAATGCTGATTTACTTTTGCTTCAATTTCCCATTTTGGGACTTTGTACAGTTTATTAATAACCATTTGATGTATCTTATTAAAATTCAGTTCCATATGGAGCTTTGATTATGGGTTACATTTTTCTGTTTCTTACCTTCTCGGTGACTATCTGCAAGAGGTGAATAGACAAAATTGTTGGCATTGTCATAGAACCACCTAAGTTGCTGATTAGTCTTCATGTGCCTCTTTAAATGGACTTATTGGGAAAAGACCTGCCACAAATTACAGTTAGGTTTTGTTTTTTTTCCCCATAAGATAGCAACTGGATAGGCGTGATTATGGAGTAGTTACTTGCCTGGTGGACAGGGAAGGGAGTGTGTGACTATTGTCAGCCCCACTAGTTAATAAAAAACTTAAAAGGATAATGGTTGAAGGGACAGGATTTTTCACTGTCTTTATTTGTTTTTATTTGAAGCGAGGAAAAGGAAAATGGTTGTAGGAGGGTAGGAAGAGGAAGAGTATGGACTCGTGTACACTTAGTATTCCAAGGAAGTGGTTGCCCAGTCCTTTTGGAATTGAAATGTTTACAGTTCTTCAGTCGTCTAAGTTTCATGTGTTTACTAGCTAGGAGCTGGTTTTGCAACAAATAAAAGAAATATGTGTCTGTTTACTTCTACTAGAATATACTTTGGTAGAAGAGTTATAAACCAAGATTGCCCATTAATTTGAAGCTCTGGGAAATCATGTGCTTAATATGACGTGCCTAGGCTTGTGACAGCTGGGCTACAGAGATTCATTTGTATGGTAGAAGGGCATGTGCCCAGGAAATGTGCCAAAGAGGCTGTGAATATGAACGCTGTTAGAGATGACTTACACTAAGGAAAACATGGAGCTCCTGGCTCTAGCCTGTCAGCATGCAAACACAAAAGTCTGCTAAATGTTCTGCAGAAGAAATCTTTTATCAATACTGTGACAGAACTTTCATTGTTTTTGTTAGCAAGTGGCTCTGCAAGCTCTGTTAAAACTAACTTATGGCAAAAAGAATGCATTTAAAGATTAATTGTATACTGCTGTGGCAATTGCAAGAGGTAATTGTTGAACACTGCTGCATTAGATTGTAGAGTGCATTGACTCATATGTATGTCTAGAAATGAAAATGTGATGTTTTTTCTTGAGATCTGAAGAAGGCAGGTATTTCAGTGTGTTGGAAAATGATTCCAAAGGCATTTTTTTTTTTTAAATGCATATATACATGCATAAAATACTGTATACTCAGGTGGTTCTGCTTAGTCTGAAAAATCATGTTGCCTGTGTTTTTCATGGAGTTCATAGTGTCCAAACTGGAATGAACAATTCTTCTCTTTCCTTAGTCTCTGTTCTGCATTGGCAACCCAGCAGGTGCATTTATTTTTTCCTTTGTGGTTGAACATGTCAGATGGCTGACAAACCTTGATTAAAGGACATAAATGCGCCACATGCAAAACCACGATGATTTCTTTGATTGCAGGGACCTTTTGGCCAGCTTGCAGTAAGGACTTGTGTTTAGAAGAGAACCTTTGGGCTCATCTGTATCTCCCTCCCCTCAAAGGGATGGCAGCCCGAGGACAGCTAGCATTCATCCTGACGCCAAGAGACTTCGAAGGAGGTAAGCGCCTCAGAAATGCTCCCCAGACAAAATACTTCTCCTTAGTCTTGCACCCCAGTGTGGTAATATTCTTTAGTACAGCATTACCATCTCTTAAAGGTTTCTGTTCATGGCTCCTTCATGAAAATTTTTTTGAGAACTCGGTGAGGCCTCATCAGCTGGTTGCAGCCCTATTAAGATTCATGGAGATGTTAATTGCTGTCAGTAATCCTTGTCCATTTGCCTAAGAATGTGCCCCCAGTGTAAGGGAGGAAAAAAACCATTTTATACTTCCTGGGTTTCTACTCAGACATATGTTCTCTTCCTTCTCTTAGTTTGCTTTTCATATTTTGGATGAGGCTCTAACTTGAGCTTTTCTCAATTCATGATCCTTAAGGACAAAGTCAGGGAAAAAAACCCAAAACAACAAACCCTGCTTGCTCCACACAGTTCTTTTTTTTTTCTTTTTTTTTTTTTTTTTTTTTTTTTTTTAAATGGATCTCTGAATAATTCCTTAATATCTAGAAGATTTCCACCTAATTTTTGTTTACATTTCTAGTTAGCATTATCCCAGAAAAGTTCTGTAGAAATAAATTGTTGCATTTCATTCTCCTGGAGGGAAATACGTCTTTAGGATTTTTTCCTTGTTAGACATGCCACCTGGATGCAGCACAACTGTTTGTCTTCCAAATGTCTATGGAATAATTATTTATTAGAAAGAGCAATTTAAAATAATCAGAAGTTTACCTTGACATCAGAAATTTAAGCACAAAAATCCCATGTTAGCTTTTTATTTATTTATTTATTTTTTTAAAGAAAAGCAGACTTTTTCAGGGGTGATTTCTACCCCTTCCCCACCCACCTTCAGGTCACTTCTATGAATAGTCAGCTGTTTCTTATGCCAATAAACATTATATGAAACCCACTAGAGCATGGCTGGAAACATAAGAAATAACTTTGTTGTTGGTTTGTTTTAATGGGAATATTTGGCAGTGTAGCAGACTTAGTAGATATGAGTTACATATTTGCTGAACAGATTCCCCCCAACCCCCCACCCCCAAAGGGTGTGGATTTGGAAAGCATAGTTGGTACTCAGATCATTTAAGCTGTATCTGTTACTAAGTCCTGTATGAGTGCAGAGATTTACCTATGGATATTATGAAAAACTTGGAGATCCTCCAGACTTAAAATTTTTGCAGGTCCTGGCCATGTTGATAGATTAAATTAGCCTGGATTTTGTTTGACTGTGTTGAAATGTGTGGTGGTTGTTTATTATGAAGGGTTTTTTTGTTTGTTTGTTTTTTGTGTTTGCCTTTGTTTTTTCTTCCCAAATGCTGAGATTTCTCTTACAGTAGTCAGCTTCCTTAGTTTATTTGGAAAATTTTCTTTTGTAATCTTCTACACTTAATATGTTCTGTTGTTCTACTGTAGGAATTTGGATTTTTTTTTTTCTTTATATATAGTCTTTTCCATGATGTGTTATTTCTGCACCCCTTCTGGTATTCAAAGAGGCAAAACAAATATTCAAATTCAAAGAAGGAAACTTTCAGAAAACTGCAAATCTTTTCCTGTGAATTATTCTAACACTTCTTTTTTATCACTCCAAGGTATTACAGAATGTGCCAAAATAAGCAGTAGCACACTGCAGCTTCTGTAAATCTTACTAGGTTCATTCTGTTCCTGCAAGACAAGCTGAATCAAAAATATGGTTTGTTTTTATTAATGGATTGCCCTTCTCTGTGAGCATTTGAGAAGGAAACAAAGATGCCTTTTATTTCCTTCGAGTGGCCTTTTGTTGTCAGTGAACATGGAGGTGGTTTTGTTTGTGCTTTTTTTGGGTTGTTTGGGGTTTTTTTTAAATAAATTTGGTTTTATGTCTGCTTCTGTAGGAATTCAGCAAGAAAGAGTAGACATAGGGCTGAGAATTGCTAGAATTCTTTCTGGTCTAAAATAAAATATCTGTTGATGGACATACATTTTGATAAAATGAAAGACCTAGGTGTAAGTGGGAAGTGTTATATTATTTGGAGGCTCTGGAATTCATGACATACTTAAAGAATTCCTTTCAAAGGTAAATCTAGTAATTGCTTCATCAATTTCTCCTGGAGGGAACTGATACTCAAAGCAATATTCGTTCGCTTTGAAGCCTTTCAAATTGATAGTAAAATTCAATCATTCATTTAAGAAGCAAAATCAATTTTACTTACTGAAATTGCCTTAAAGAACAAACTATACTGTCTGAGGTGGTGTGAATTGGCACTGATTTTTTTTTTTTTTTTCCTGACTTTGTCTTCTGTGAAGACAGTTCCAAAAGCTTGTAAAAGCATTATAGCCTTTCTTGATAGTTGTTAAACAGACATAGGACCCTAGATATGGAGTAGTAGAATTGGTTTGTCCACATGCAATGGGAAGGGCTTGATTTTTTTACTGCTTGTACTAGCAGAACTGGGTACTCATGGTGTTCAAATCTTGGAGGAACTGCAGTGTAAACTTTCTCTTGCTATCAGTAATTCTATCCTTTGTCACATCCCTTCCGTCTGTCCAAAGAGTAGTTATGTGACATTGAGCAGTCCAGCTGGCATCTGGATAGGCTGTTTGAAGTTCAAGGGTGCATTGCTTACCTTCTCTGTCCAAGGATTGCGTACTGGAAAGAAAGGAACGAAAGCAGATAGGGGTATGCTATTCATTTTGCAATGTTAATGTATGGCAGCAGTGGATCTAGTTCTGATTAGATGTAAATGGAACCAATAATATACATAGGTAATAATTATAACTAGTCAAGAAATGATAAGAATTGAGGCCATGAGGCAGGGCTGTATGTATTCCTTGACAAAACCATGTATTTGCTGAATAACAGTAATAGCCAATGTTGTACCGTTGAAGAACTCACTTTTGGCAAACAGTGTCTAATACTGATCTGTGGGTCTAGAAATTGAACAGTCACATCAACTCATAGGTGCGTTCTCTCTAAAGCATAAACTAATAATTTTCTTGTATATTTTTTGTTGTTGTTGTTTTTTGTTTTGTTTTTAATGAAAAGATAAGCTCCAGGGGAAGGGCATTTAAAATATTTTGGAGGTCTTGATACTTCTTGATACATGTTTTCAGATTTGAGGCAGTTTGCAACATTTAGTGGTGGTGTGGAAAGGTTTGAGCTTGTTTAAGAGGAGCAAGAACCACAAATATGCAAATGCTATTTCCTGTCACTGTGTCAATACATCGCTTAGGCCATCCTACAAAACTTATATTTTTCTGATCAATCTGTATCTTATCTCTGCGTATAAGCTCACGGATGTTCATGTGAGCTAGTAAATAATGAGGACTCAAATGCCAGAGTGTGCCAGTTCTTCATCCTGTATAAAAAGACAGTGACTACTATTGTGACTTGATGTTGAAAGGAGATGGTGAATGAATAAAATGGTGCCTGAAGCTGAACTTGATGATTGTGAGGAAAGCATTTTGAAGAATTCAGATATGTGAGCGATCGTAGTCTTTAAGGTGTATTTCTCTTGGGTTAATAATTTCTTTTTATGAAGGATGTTGGAGTGATAAATGTTCTCAGATTCATTTTAAACAGGTGGTTTTGTGCTTCTGTCTTTGGTGGGTTGCTCAGCACCTTTTGGGGCCAGACCTTCTTTGTTGGTGGGGTGGTGAGAGAGCGTCTTTGGCACTATGTGGTCCCGCCACCTGGTGGCTTGGTCGAGCAGCATGGGCTTCAGAAGCACAAGTGGGAAGAAATCCTGAAAAACATCCTTCTTTCCTTCCAAAACGGGGAACCAGTGAGCAAGGTTGCTTGAAGCAGATATAGGAGATAAGTTCCATGATCTCTGCATCATGTTATTGAAGTCAGTCGTCTAAGAACAGGTGTGCAGTATTTAAGAAGCTTCTGGTTGCTGCAGCTGTCAAACTTTTCTTTCTGTTTTTATATATGAAGTTAACAGAAGACAAATTTCCATGAGGAGTGGTAACAACTTGTGGCAGGAATACAGCTTAGATTATCCTGTTGTATACATTGTGTATCTCAAAGTTCTTTTAATCAGTTTTCTTATGCTGGAGAATCAGCATGAACATTAATACTAAATTTATACCAGTATTGAAATACAGGTCTCTCTGGCCCATATTAATTTGACATATATACCAGTTAAACTGAAATTTTTATTGAAAATATCACACATCACATTGTGCAGTGTGTCTGCCTTTTGGAACTAGTTTATTCTCTTTAGATTAGTTGAAGTTCTGTCCAAGGTATTCTGTTTCTGCTTTTCAGTACTGTAGGTTTTTCTACTAACCCAGGGATGGTAAAACTCTTAGTATATAGACCAACTTAAGCTAGTTCTTATTTCAATTAGCAAATCTGTTGTGTTATTTCAATCAAGTATGTAATTTCTACCTTGTGATTGCTGAGATAATTTGAAGTGCTTGTAAATATAGATTCTAAGTGGAATTTGGAGGTGGCTTGTCTCCAGAACTAACCAAGCCTTCTATACATATTTATAAATACCTTATATTCTGCTACTAATTGTGTACCATAAATTTAAGGTGTGAAATTCTTTCTCATGATAGATGGGAAGGATTTTTTTTTACTTAGAAACAAACATACTCACTGTTATATTATTGCTTTCAAATTGCATTAAGTCAGCTTCCTTGATTTAAGACTTCTAGTTACATTCTAAAATACTGTACAGGTCACTTGGTGTTCTTTCTTCAGAGTCCTATTTTGTGGCCCCATGTTATGTTTTCCTCTGCAACCTCTCCTTCCCTCAAGAAAGGTGATTTAGAAACATTTTCATTAATACATACTGTGGCTTGAATGCTTTAGGTCAGTCTCTCCTATATCATATCACAGCGCTAAGAAATGTGTGAATATATTCTTGTTTGTTTGGGTGTGTTGTTTTTTTTTTTTTCTTTTTCCCAAAAAAACCCCCAAAAAATCAACCAACCAAAAAACCCCCAAACCAATGTATTTCTAAAGACAGGCCTCTCCATGCTTATTCAGATGCTTTATTAACTTTTTATAAACAAATATTTTAATCTTGATTACTTATTTCCATATATGTCTTCTATGTTCCTCTGTTTTTGGTTAAAATGTACTTCTGAAACTCTTGAGGAGTTTTTTGGTGGATGGCTTTTTTTTTTTTTTTCCCCCCCCTCCTTGATTTTTACATACTGGGAGAAGTTCTTTACCTCCTGTAACTACACTTATTTTACAAATACTTTCATGGTATAACAGTGACTTAATGGAGAATATTTCATTAGTGTTAAAGGTGCTATTGTAAGGTTTTTGTGTGGTTCTGGAGTTAAAATCAGAAGTCAGACCTCAAGAGGAGCAAAATGGTTTGCAGAAGACAGAGAAACTGCCTTTCTGTAACAGAGCTTCTTTTAGATTCCAGAGCTATTTCTTTCCTCAGTTTCATGGCACCAGAGGAAAACCTCTTGTTCCTACTGTGAAAAAGGAAATGTTCCATGTGCCCTCATTAATGTGCTCATCTATGTTTATAGAGAAATAATAATCCTAAATTTGGATTGATGACTCACCATAGCTTGACTGTATTTGGAAGAAAATTCAATGCTGTGTTGTGACTGATGCTTAAAAGACGAGAACGAGTCTTATTTCAGATCTTAAAATGGAGCACTGAATGTTGCTAGTCTCCGTATATAAGCATAGTATCTTCTTGAAAATGTGATTGTGTAATATGTAATTACTAATCTAGGCTACGGAAGAAAATTTAGTCCTTTTGGTGTTCTGTTCGAGAGGAAAAGTAGGGTTTATATACAGAAGAATGTGAGAAGTACAAGCAAAGAGGGAATTTGGGCAGCTTTAAAAAGGAAAGCAACAGGAGGTGTTAGGGGAATGTGAAGCATGCTGGAGATATTTGGAAAGGAAGGAAAGAAGGAGGCACATTGCTCTGGTGATGCCAAAGTCAATTGATTGTAGTGCTCTGCTTGCCTTGCGCTGTTTTTACAAGGCATAAAATAAGTATATATAGGTTATTGGATGTAAGGTAGCGTATGTATTAAGCAATTCGTAAAAACTCACCAAAAGCATCTATTTGCATTTTCTTGTTAAGCAATGTATTTAGTTAAAGGTGATAGTAAGATTCACTACGACAGTAATTACATCTGTTCGTGGACGATTTGAAGTTTTCATCATTCATATGAAGTATCTGAAGTTGAGTAATATTTCTGTTGCAAGGGAGAGCGGGAACCATAGGGAATTAAAAATCATGTTCAATCTAGGACTACAGATACAAAGATGCCATAAATGTAATAGATTGCTATTGCTTAGCTTCCCACTGGGAAACAGATACAGTTATATGTGTGGTCCCTAACTGCATTTCTGTACTTTACTTGTTTTAAAATGTAGTATTACTAAGCTTACTGGTACCATGGCTTTTATATGATAAATTCAGGCGTGTGGCTCCCAGCAGTTGAAAGTTTCAGGAGCAAAGACTGAGCAAACCAGGAAGAGCCTTGAAAAGGACAAATGATGATCTAAAAAGACTATGAAATGAATTTTGTAGTTTGTAGATGTGTAATTGTATTACATGATTGTGTAACTATGTAATTAAAATGATATTCATAATTTTTTTTTTTAGTTGTTTTCTGCTACCTCTGGTTTCTAATTTTCAGCTGGAGAATTTAATAGCTAGTTTTTATGGAAAATTTATCTCTTGTATCTTATTTCAATTTGTTAGCTTTTCTTTAAATCCACAAGGTAATTGAGATGATAGAAAAGGGAAGATGAATCTTTTATTGACTTCTTGGTGTGGTGTGGGTTGATTTTTTTTTCCTTTTTTGTGGTTTTGTTTGTTCCGGTTTTGTGGAGGGTTTTTTGTTTCGTTGGTTTAGTTTTTGTTTGTTTTTCTATTTTTGAGAGGATCAAGGGGTTCATTTGCCCTACCTTGTTCTTTCCCACCCAGATATTACCATTGAAATAAAACATAGTGACACAGTTGACATGTTTGTCAAAATGACTATTAAAATGAAATGTAAATTTCGCAGGCACACAAAATTTGAATATTCAGGGGATATCATGCAGCTTTAAAAGACATCAGGCAGAAACAAAATATGTACATAAAGTTTTGATTGAGTTTAGGAAGATTTCTGAAGATGAAATGACTTACTATAAAACACCTCTCAGAAGTGTACTTGTTCTAGAACTGTTAGAACCTGGAGCCTTGAAGGGACAGGCAGAATCTCAGAAACTCTTAGCAGCAAAATAAGTATTTCATTACTATAAGAGACTCTTGGGATGAGCAACAATTCTTGGAGTATCTGTGGTATCTGCAGAAAGTGTTATCAAAATGCTGTATGTAGATACTAAGATTATATTTTAAAATTACTT
Organism: Podiceps cristatus; assembly: GCA_000699545.1. NCBI lineage: Eukaryota > Metazoa > Chordata > Aves > Podicipediformes > Podicipedidae > Podiceps > Podiceps cristatus. The sequence goes on along the minus strand of JMFS01139682.1, from coordinate 1,207 downwards.
TTTGTCCGTAAAAAATGTGTTCCAACTCTTAAAATATTTTTAACGAGACTATGTTTGTCAAATAACATTAGCTGACTCCCAAAGAAATGTAACTAAATTTAGCTAGGTCTGTGTGCTAAAAATAGTGGATGATGACGGAACTCTGATCCAGAGTCTTACCTAAAAATAGTACAATTTGTGTAACAGGAGGTAGGTGGGGAGGGCTGTGTGTATTTACCTACCAAAGGTGCATTCTGAGAGCAGAGAGGGGACAGATGCAGATGGAACTACAGCTATAAAAATGACTAAAAGGCTGAAGTGAGTACTAAGGGCTAAAATTTTCTAATCCCTCAGGGGATTTAGAAGAAGTTATGTTCTGCAATATATTTATCACTTTTCTCAAAAATTTGAATCCATCTTTTTAGATGAGTATTCAGAGTCTTACCTGCCCTGGCTGTGAGCTATTATTTTTACATTAAGTTTTATTTTGCAGGATAAAAGAAATAAATATTGTTGCTATTTATGTGCTCCTTACTCTGAGAGACCTCTATATTTTTATGCTTGGAGTCTTGTGAATGTTCAGTACATAGAGTTAAAACTAACAAACCATAATGTAACTTGATAACCATGAAACTGAAACAAAACCCACCATGTGTTTCAAGCAGGAATTTAATTTGAATATCTGTCTGGTAGATTTATGGCTATTGTGGGTTGACCTTGGCTGGATGCCAGGTGCCCACCAAGCTGTGCTCTTGCTCCCCTCTTCACCTGGACAGGGGAGAGAAAAATATAGTGAAAGGCTCATGGATGCAGATAAGGACAGGGAAATCACTCAGCAATTATTGTCACAGCAAACTGGACTTGGGGAAGAATTAATGTAATTTATTACCAATCAAATCAGAGTGGGGTAATGAGAAATAAAAGCAAATCTTAAAAACCCTCCCTTTTTCACAGGATTAACTTTACTCCCATTTTTCCCTACCTTCTCCACCCAAGCGGGGCAGGGGTACAAGGGTCCCTCCCACAGGAAACAGTCCTCCATGAACTTCTCCAATGTGAGTCCTTCCCACGGGCTGCAGTTCTTCAAACTGCTCCAGTGTGGGTCCCTCCCACGGGGTGCTGCCCTTCAGGAATGGACTGCTCCAGCGTGGGCTCCTCTCTCTCTCCACAGGGCTTCCCGTGGGGTCACAGCCTCCTTTGGGCGCATCCCCCTGCCCCGGCGTGGGGT
>JMFS01139681.1:0-14348 GCA_000699545.1 Podiceps cristatus | reverse complement strand
CCTGCGGACACCAAGGTGAGAGCAGAAGGAGGGGGAGAGGTGCCCTGCTGCCTGTGGTGAAGATCACACCGGAGCAGGTTTATCCACACATCAGGCACATCTTCACATCAGTGAAGCTGAGCCTGGAAAAAAGAGAGTAGTGAGGTGAAGGTGTTGCTTTTTTTTTTTCCCCTTTGTTTCTCACCAGCCAGCTCTATTTTAGTTGGCAATAAATTAAATTCATTTTCCGCAAGTCAAGTCTGTTTTGCCTGTGGTGGTAATGGTAAGAGATCTCCCTGTCTTTACCTCCACTCATGAGGTTTTTCATCTTAGTTTCTCTCCCTGAATGTCATCAATACATCAACTTTCTGTCTATAAAATGGCAGATCCTTCTATTTTCTTCAAAGCCAAGAGGGATCCTTCAATTAAAAACAGTAGATTCCCAGTTAGTGTAAGTCAGTATAGATCTTCATGTCATGGAAATAATTTTTGGGGTAAGTTTTGTCCATAAAGACATTGTCTCTGAAGCTCCATTGAATTTGAGCTGGTGACAGATATGTAAAATATGTTTTCTCTTAAATATAACACATGTATTTATTATAACTGGATATCTCTTCATGTAAGGATAGAAAGCACGTATCTATTGTGGTTAATGGAAACAAAAAGAATGAACTGTCTACTAAATTTTGAGATAATTTAAATAGTAACTGGTACTTGTCAGAAAATAGAGTAAGTCCAGATAAGGATAGAAAGCACGTATCTATTGTGGTTAATGGAAACAAAAAGAATGAACTGTCTACTAAATTTTGAGATAATTTAAATAGTAACTGGTACTTTAACTTGTCAGAAAATAGAGGAAGTCCAGAAATTTTAAGAAGAAACAGTTTTCATTTATATTGTTTGGATGGAAATTTTGGAGTCTCTTCAGCTGGAAGTACAGCATTTATTTTTGTTATGCTGATTACATTGTACATCTACCCATGCCACAGCACTCTCAGCGTGGGTCTGTTCTCAGCCTCGTTGTTCTGCTCTTAGGTAATTCATTTCTTCTTTAATTTTGCTGACTTCCATCTCTGAACCCCCCCAGACTAATTTATCTCTGGATATGGCACTGCATGTTTAGTTATGACAAAAAAGAGGAATTACTGATGGTCACAGCTGGCAGATTTCTGTTGGAGGAAGATTGAGAGACTAATTCAAATCTAGAAAGCAGCAAATAATGCTTTGAAATGTAATGAAGGCTATGGACCCGTACTAAATAAACAACAGTACGCACATTACTAATGTCTTTTCCATTTAGAATTTAACATAAAAGACTTAAATTTAAGGCCATTCTATGCAGTGTTAGATAGAGATTGACTGTATTTTTTGCATATAAAAAACATCTGTGCCTAAAGACATGTTAAGACATCTTTATTTCTCCCTGGCACTCTCATACATTTTGTTTCAGTTATATTCTATACTACATAGACCCCTGTCCACAAGGGGTGTCTTTGAGAATGCCAGGCCTTGCCTTTGTGAGTAATCTATGTGAAAATCATATTTTGTTCCTGAGGATTACAGTTTAAAGCCACTGAATATTGGTATGGGCTGCCGAAATGTCAAAGTTTTGATCATTTGTGTCATGCTTGTGGTGCTTTTAATGCAATATAATCATTATTATATAACCTATATGATACTTAGTGATAAGATATGTTTACATGACTACATGATAATTTAAGATGCAATATAGGAAGTATCCATACTCAGGATGTCACTGAATTGAGGATTAGCTACAAATGTGCTGAACAAGGAAGGATGTAAGAATGGGTTTTGTCAGTGTCTGTAGCATGCACCATCCACTTCTGTCCCCTTCAGCAAGGCTTAACTAGAATGACTCATAGAATTGTGCAATAGCCTATTCGGATAATTTACCTACACTCTGACACACTTACGTAAGACATGGGATTGTCAGTAGTTTACGTGCCATGGTAATTAGTTCACTGTATTAGCTATAAATATGGCTCATAGTGTACTCACTATAGCTCATTGTCTAACTCTTGCACAGTCAGCTATTTTTATGGCGTGACCACTGACTGCTGATCTTAAACACCTGTCATATAACAGATGCCTATTTCTGTCCGTCAACCAGACACCTGGTTATAATATTAATAATACATTTTTTAAGTTACTCCCCCTCTCACCCTCTCACTGGCTTAAAATTTGAGACTTTCAGGTTCTAGTAGGATGCGGTGATTCTTAATGATTTTTTTTAAAAAATAATCAAAAAGACACAATATACTTGATAACAAATGAGCTGTGATAATACTTTTCTTCATCTGTTTGGTTTTTTGTTTGGCTTTTTGTGTTTAGTTTTTTTTTTTTGTTTTGTTTTTTTGTTTTTTTGTTTTTTTTAAACAGAGAGTAAGTTACTGCTTTAAGTTTAGCTAAAACTCCTGTAAGTTACTGCTAAAACTCCTGTCTGCACCAGAATCATTCCTGGAAAGTTTCTACTCCCTTTTAAAGAAACACCATCAACTTTCTTTTATTTAAAATATTTTTTTCTTTGTCAAACTTTTGCCACTGCCAAAAATTGTAGTGTATATCTACTTTCAGAGAAAGATGGTAACTGAGCAACACCTGTGAACCAACATGACAGGCACTAACACCTGAAGGAACCTGCCCAGGATTTTGAACTCTGAACATATACTCTCTGTTTGTTCCCTGCAATCACCTGTTCTCTGTATGAGTATACATTTATACACATACACATATATATATATATCAGTCCAAGAAGAAATGGATTAAGGAGCTCTTATAATTTTAATAATGGGTATAAAATCAACCTCAGAAATTTTAGTATCACAAAGAAAGAAAAGTGGTTCTGTCTTTTCCTTCTACCCCTCTTGCATCAGTGAAGAACCTTTGCAATATCCTAGAGATGACAGTTCAGTTTCCAAAATTTGGACCCCTGTTAGTACTGCAATTCTTTAATAATTTATACTCAGTATGCATTCAGTCACAGACAGGAGAAAGAAGACAGTTTTTAAAAAGTCTTGGATACATTACTACAGCAAATGTATCAGCAAGGACTTTGGAGCATAGACAAAATAAATGAAACAGAGGAACATTCACTATTCAATCAAGAAGCGCAAAGGAAAAGATCAATGTTTGCTTCATAAGGAAGGTCAAAATAGGTAGAAGGTAGAGGGAATTCACTGTCAAGACTGGGGTGCAGAAAATGGAAATTGTTTTTCTAAAGTGCAGTACCTCTAAAAAAATCTAGATCCTTTTACAGCAGAATGCTGGTAGTTAATAAACAGATGGCTACATGAATACCCATCAAGGAATGGAATAGTGGAGATATATGACCTTGTGTTTTCAGGCAAGAGTGGGAGAAAAAAACAGTGTGCATCCACCATGCTAAGTACCTAACTGGAAGCCTGCAAAGTCAACTTGATTCAGTGAGCTTTGGAGAAGCAGGGGGTGGTCCAAGTAGTTACCTGGTGTCTAAACATAGAATTTACCTTAATATCAACCAAAAATACCTGGGCTTGAATATACTTTTTACCTTTTTTTTTTTTTTTTTTTTTTTAACATAAAGCTCTTTGTTTCATTAATACAGCAATTTGGGTTGTTATCTTTCACAACTGTGCTGAGATTGACAGTAATATTGCAGCAAAATGAATATAGGTTTGTATGTGGAAAGGCAGATACTTAAGTCTCTGTAATTAGTCTTCAATAAGGAAAGTAGTTAGTGGTAGCTTTTTGCAACAGTACTCCACCAAGGGTTATGCCTTTCTGAACCAAAAGGGTTAGATGCCGTCAGTTTTATTACTTTTGAAATGCCAGTTAAAGAGTCTATCAGCATCTTGAAATACTGTTTCAATAATTATGTCATATTATGAAGATGGCATTCACTTACCGATGAGAAAATATTTTTTTATCAATATAAGTAGTAGCAATAAAGACTGGCCAATGTCATCGTTATTGAATAATACTGTGTATCGTATTAGTAGAAAGTAACTTACTGTATAAGACATCCTTCTTCTATATTCTAACAATAAAGAGGAAGTTTTATTCTCCACTCACTGTTTCAGAAAGCCTTGTGTTTTTGTCCAATGAGAACATAGAAGCATGGCAGTTTAAAAGGTAAATACTAAGACACTTGGTCAGATACAGGAAGAAATGGGGCCTATTTCTCTTCAACAGCAATAGTTTTCACAATTTCCAAACCCTTCCCTGGGGAACTTCAGAGAAAATCAGATGTGTACCATAATCAAGTAGAAATTTACAGGATTAAGGCTTCAGTGTTTGTCATTTTTCTGAGGGCACACTGAAAAATTTATGACAAGTTTTTTCCTACTTAATAGGCAAGAAAAAAGAGTTTTGTAGTGACGGTTTAGGTATTGATGATAAAAAAAAGGCTGATTTAAGCTATTAAAGCAGGAGTGTTTGCCATCTGGAAGAGCTATATAGTATATAACATCTGTTGATTTCACTCTCCAGAACATCACTAAAATACTTACAATTAAGAAAAGCAGTGACTATGTATAAACATAGTTGACCATTACTGGAAGAAACACCCTATAACAGATGTAATTTTGATACCATGCAGTTCAGTAATGCTTCGTGCAATATTAATGGCCCTTTGTAACGTATTCTAATTTTAAAATTAATTACTAAATTATTCAGCAGTCTATAAAACAAATGTATGGCACTGCAGCACCCAAGTTGCTGTATTCATTATAAAATTATATTTTTTATAATCTGCATGTAATTTGTCCTTTAAGTCTCATACACAATCAACAGATGTTTCCAGGTGCTATGACTCACCTTCAGTTTCCTCACTCCCCTGAAAGCTTTCTCTAGTGTTCCCTTATGATCTGTTTCAACATTAAATGTCAAGCCTTTATGGTTAGTTTAATTGGTGCTGTTGCTCAGAACTTGATAAGCGTATATTTTAGGAAAACAAAACACAGAAAAGGTTTTGGTTTTTTTTTCCTTGTAATATCTATTTACATTTGCTGGAGGTGAGAAGTAACTTCTTTGTCCAAGCATACTTGGTCTTTCACTCGGAAAAGGTATGAACAAAACTTACACTTTTGAAAGACTAATTTGGATTCCTCCTATAGGTGACAATATACCCTTGGATGCTCTTTGCACCTTCATTTCCCATGAATGTTGCAGAAAATGTTCTGGAGGAAATTATATGACCTGGGTTATAAGTCTGTGTGACAGTTTCGGTAGCGGTAGAGAAGGAGAGGTGATTTTTTTTCCTCTGTTGTGTCTGAATTGATGACAGGATGACATGACAGAAAGTTTGGTTGAGCTGTTTGCCTTATTACATGGAATAGTACAAAGTGGGGAGAGAGAGATATTTGCCTAGTTATAGTAGCTGAAACATGAAAGCTGATGAGATAAAACAGACAAAGCATAAGGCCAACAGGCTGTGCAAAGTAGAACATGTTATACCAACAAAGAAGGAAAAGGAGTCGATTTTAAAATGCTACATCCATATCACTTACTTTAAAGTCCAAGCTGTGCACCACATCTAGCTACCCCCCAAAAAATGCATGAAAGTGTACATAAATGGGTCCAAATAGGGTCAGGCTGCAACTCAGACTGTTCAGTAAATGTGTTTTCACATGCATTTTCTGATTATTCTTTTTCAGGGTCTGGGGAGAGCAAGAGCAGAGACTCTAAATATGTCTAGTGCAATCACAATGATTCAAATCAATTTGTTGCTGATGTACGTGACTTAGGTTTGATCTCCGGATTGACTATGAAGGTTGAAATTGTACTGGGCTGGTATCGTATAGTCTCTAAATGGATTAAGGAAGCAGGATAGTCTGCAACAGTTAGCCTGTTGTGAGTATCATTAGTAGAAATAGTTTCAAACTAGCTCCTTTGAACCTAGTCTGTTTTAAACTATCATGAGTGCAGTATGGGCATAATCCTTTTTGTCTAGTGTTAGAATGCTTTTATATGACAGTGTAAACATTTCCATTGTTATTCTCTAGAACAGAAGTGAGACATCTGCAGTTCAGTAGCTAGTTAGAACGTATTGTGACACACAGAACCTGTGCACTAAGCACACCACAGCAAAGATTTGACCCACTTGGCAGTCTGCACCTAGAGCAGAAATGTGCCTGATGTAGGATTTATCCCACATAACGTCAGAGAAACATCAATTCTATATCTAAATCTGAATGAATCATCCTGTCTCCCCTTACAATCATTAGACAGAAATGGGAACTCTCAGTAGGCTTTTTTTCTGATTTATCTTAGATGCCTGTCTTTGAGTCAGACGAGTTCCTTTCTGGAGCTGTTTGCAAAGGAACCTAGGATGACTAGCACTGACATAGACAGAAGTTGCCTAAGCTAGTACAAATAAATTCTATTCCTGTTGCAAACTAGTCTCCACCCCCCATAATCAGAATTATTCAAATATTTAAACTTCTTCTGTGAAGTCTGTATGAAGCTTGGCAAACTTCTATCATTTAGTGTTTAATTCCTAAATGTCTTCCTTTTCTAAGTGGTTATTGTTCTTATAGGAGCTCTGTGATCCCTGTGAGTGGTATGACATTAGAAATAACAATAGCGAAGAACTTGTGGTTTTTTTTTTTTTTTTTTTTTTTTTTTTCCAGCTAGTACATTAGGAGTGAGACAGATTCCTCTGGAAAAGAAAACCTGTCCAGAAGGTTGCAGGATGAGAACAATATAACATAATAGCTGCACAATCTGCCTTTTTTTTTTTTTTTTTCTTCCCTTGAATAGGCAATATAGGGAAAATTGTTCAGCCATAGAGTTAACTAGGAGTGATCCCAAATGGCAGGAAGAAGGGCACTTCATAGTCACGTAATCAACTGAAACAGCATTTAGAAAGAACAGACAGCTGGCCCAGTCTGAACATCAGCAGCCAAGTGGGAGAGTTTGTCATTCTGTAAATGGCAAAATAACAAACACCTGACCTGAAGATAATAGGTTAATTGCTTTAATATTACATTTTGCATTGATGTTTGTTTTAATGTTGTGATGGATGAAAAGAGGTCATCTTTTTTTAAATGCAAGCCTTCCAGAACTGCAAATGTCTGCCCAGTGGCCTGATGAAAAACATCTCTTAGGTGATAAAATGAGTTGCATGCAAATGACAAGTAGGCTTGATGTGCCCTGAAAACATTCAGCTTGGAGTGACCTGTGATCATAAATTACGGGCATGCTGCATCAGATCCTAGACTTGTAATTTCATCAAGATCAACAAGATACAATCTTGAAAACTGTTTGCATGATGTGAGGACGAATTGATGCCCTTGTCCTTCCAGACTGTTGGATCTGATGCTCAGGAGTCTGACTACTTTGTGTCTCTAAGTAGCAGTATAGGGCCATTGTAAATAATTAAGTAGAAATTTGTTACCCTTTTGTCAAATGTATTTCTGATGTTAGGCTTCCTTCACCTCCATTAAGAAATCCCTTGATTAAATTTTAAAGTCTTAAACAATTTGAAGGGCTGAGAGCACAGGACACAAACTACAGTCTAAATGTTTTGCACGGGAAAGTCATATTCTCTCTGGGAGCAAAGAAAATAATGTCAAGTATTTAATATGCAGTCCTGTGATTCTCTTTCAAGACATGATGCTATAGATTTGATTACCAACTAACTCAGTGGCTGGTACTTGTAGGTCATTTATTTTCTCATCTATTTGCTTTTAGAGATTCAGAATTTCTCTCTCAATATATTTACAAATATTTCTATTTAAATAGAATGTATAGCTGAAAACTTAATCCTATGCAGTTACATCAAAAGAATTCTCATAGAATAGTTCATACAAATGTGGACTCTTTAGAGTAAATGTTGCTGTTCCTAACTTAAAAGCCGCAGTTATACCAATTAACCTATTTTAAGTTTTCTGAAGAGTATAAAAGAGCTTAAGAAAGACACAATAGTTTACAAATAAATAGGAGCTGAAAAATCAGTTACCCTTATCTTGATTTGTGCATCTGGAGACATGATTAGTGATAATTCTTTTTATTATATACCTCTTCAAAAAATATATACAGTTATAAAACTCATTATTATGCATGTCTTGAAGCAGACATATAATATTTATAGTGGCAAAAACCATTTACTGTGCATTGAATGAAGAACACAATCTATACTCAAGGAAGAAATAAACACTGTCAGGCAGGAGCATATATTCCCACAGCAGAGAGCTTAATTCTGGAGCAAAGGACATATCATTAATGTTGACCTATTAATGTGAGCAAAAATATTGCTGTGCAGACCTAACTGCTCTCATACAAATACTTCATTAAATGTTTAGTTTTTATTCTGATTTTCTTAATGTTCGTACACTCAGTTACAAATAGCCTTCATCCTTTAAAAATATATATCATTTTTTACCTCACTCCAGTGAAACAATAGAAGAAAAAAAAAAAAAAAGAGGCATCCTGGTACAGTATAATATTTAAAAAACACTCCCATGAGTGACAGCTCCTCAGTCATCATACCACATTTGCACTCCCTAACTAGAATGCTGTGAAAAATGACAATTCCCTGTTACAGTTTTATTTACTCCCCCAGTAATATCTGGACACCCATTTAGAAGATTATATTCATTACTGTATATTGCAGACAGTGTATGCACTCCTTAGTCTTTATATCTGAAATATATGTGCGCTAATGATTTGCTTACAGAAAATGACGACTCATCCAGTTTTCACATCAGACAGATTTAATTACATTTCATAGAAGCATAGAATCATAGAATCCTTTTCCTAATTACATGCTCCCATTTCAAAATTTTACAATGTCAGGTTAGATATTTCCCCCAGTTAAACTCTGTAAAACAAACTCTCTGTAAAACAAATCTCTCTACCTCTCCTCTGCCAACATTTCAGTATCCCCCAAGCTTGATCCACACTGTCCCTCCAGCTAAGAAGTGCATATAGTTTCTTCTGAAATAAAGATATGTTGTTTCTAAGAAAACCTCGAGAAAACTTACATATGTACGACTAAGTATATCTACATCTTCTAGCTAAATGAGCTGACTCCACAGACAGCATTTTCAATGTCTGTCAGAGAGCAAGATAGGCTCAAATACTGAACTTCAAAAAATCGTTCAGCAACTGTTAGTGGCTGCAGGCTCTATAATGAGTACCACAGAGAACATTATAAACTGCAAGCGGAGGAAAGCTGCAGGCACAGTGGACTACATTACGTTGTCCCATGCATGGTAGACATAATAGCACAGTAACAGAAAAGCATCTTGCACATACTTGTCAGAGTTGCAGTGCAGCAACAGATCTGTCTTTTTTTGGTTTCTACACTGGGAAATCGGCAAATCTTCTGAGTTGCGATTGCCAAGAAATCCTGATTTTTAAAATAATGCTAACAAATTTTATGGTGTCTGCGTTCCAGTTTCTACTCCGGATACTGCTGATCTAAATTTGGCAAGCTCAGTGGAAGTCAGTGATTATTTTTGGCAGAAGAGCACAAGTAGGCCTGTGTTAGGTAATATTTCATTAGCTGTCAACTACACTTAAAAAACTCAAGGGAGAGATGCCTCTTGAATAGGTGATGATATAGGAAAATGAATTATTTTTGAGCATTTTGTATGCTCTTTGTTTAGAATCTTTAACTCACTTACAGTAATTTATACCATAATGTTGAATGTACAAATAAACATTTCCCAGAAGAACTTTTAAAATAATCTTTTTGATCCACTTTCATAAAATTTTAATGTTCTGATCTTCAAGTTGCTTTGCAATTTCAACGTTGGAATTGTCTATAAAGTACCCACAAAAATTATAAGCAGATACCGTAATCCCAGTGCAGCTCCGTGAATCGTAAACCCAAGTTTGTCTGTGGCCACAAAGATCTATACTGCTGTCACATAACTGGGGCGTGGCTGAGCCAAATTCCAAATCAAGTAATGGCTTTCTGCCCCCCTGAAGTTCATCCGCTAATTTTAACTGAATAAAGTATCTGTTTCTGCCCAGACAGCTGGTTTGCTGAGTGCTTTCAAGTATGTCCCAGGATCCTTTTCAGAGGTGGCTGGACCTTACTTGTTTTGATCTGTTTATGTAAATGTTGTTGTACCATGGCTAATCATTTCCAATTTAATATTGCCTCTGACTTTGTTTGAGTCACTGCAGTTATTCACCCGTTTATAAAGGAAAGCCCTTAGTATTTGCCAGTTATTAGCATGCTGTGGTATATGAACTACTCAAGGACAAGAAGGAAACCTTGATGTCATTGACATTGATTACTGGCAAATTGTGACATAATTGGCAACTACTCTGCCTCTGTTGCCTAGTTACTCAAATAGAAGTTCTTTTGGGCAGAATGTGTTGTCCAGTCTTCATTTAAAAAGGAAAGGACAATAGAAAACAGCTGTGAGAGCATGATTTTTCAGCATATACTGTTGTGGAATTTACTGGGTGGAATATATATAATGACAGGAATATATATATATATATGGAATGTATATAGTCACAAGTACGTTGGCCTGTGACTGTGCTACCTGTTCTTGGTGACCTCTGTTACCTCCATTGGCGGAACTATTTGTCGAGACTGATGCTGAGAGTGTTTTTTAAAGAGGTTTTCCCAGCAGCACAACTTCAGCTGATACTGTGCTGTGAAAGCTTTTTCAGTGGCACTCAGCCCTTATTTCAGGGGTAGTTTCTTGCATTGTGGTATAGGAGTTCTCTGCTTGCCAGGCATTCACTCCTATGGCATTTCTTCATGTCAGTAGGCAGCAGATGTACTTACTTTACTCTTCCTGGCTGGCCACAACACCTGTAAATGCATTATAATAAATCTCTGCATGTGTATGTAAATAATATCTTAAAAGCGAGAGGAAGAATGATTCTACTGAGGAGATTTAGCTCTTTTAGACTCTAAGGAAGGCTTTGTCTCAGTGCAATCTTACACTGTTTAGATCATTTGGTTGTATATATATATTTTTTCTATTTATAATTATACTTTTGTGTAAACCTTGCTGTTTATCAAAATATCATAAAAAAGAAATAGTGTTTAAATTCTTGACTTTGTTTAATCTCAAAATCATCCTATTAGTTTACATAGCCTAGTTTGGAGCGCTGGTTCTCATCTAAATGGAAGAGCTTTTTTTTCCTTTAAAAAAGCAAAACCAGAAAAGAATGTTTTGAAAAGTAGAATGAAATAAGATCGTCAGGTTGTTTGGTAGGTGATTTAACATTTGAGCCTAGGTTATTTGCATATCAAAATGAGACATAAAAGCAGCTTGAAAACAACAACTGCAAAGCAGTAACAAGAAGCTACCTCCCAAAACTCATATATAGGACTAGGATAGACTGGTCTATTGTATGTGTTCATGTTATTCTTGAAAACACAGAGAAAAAAAAATCATGTATGGAAATATCTGAGGTTGCATCTCACTGTAACTGCAATTGCTTGTTACTGAAATTCTTTTTGCATGAATTTTTCTGCTCTTGAGTTTTAGTCCTTCTAGAGTTTCCTGTGCCCTCCCCCACAACCTTTTTTTTTTTTTTTTTTTTTCCTTGTCCCCCCCCCCCAACCTTTTTTTTTTTTTTTTTTTTTCCCTTTTCCTTTCACTTGCCTTTTTAACTCAGTTGAAAACTGCTTATCCTTCTCATGGGGGAATAACTGTCCCTTTCTGGGTGTTGTTTGGAAATGTACTCCTTTGACAAATATAAAAGCAACAGTAGGCTGTACATTTTACTTTTTAAACCACAACATCATATGCCGCTGACTCTAATTTTCTATCATTAAAGAAGAATCAAGTAACTGGAACAAAGAACTCGGTATACAAATAACAAAATTTCACTTCCACCTAGATATATAGTCATATGGACCAGCTGGTATAAATTGACCTTGCCTTTAACAGAGCTATACCAGGTGACACCAGCTGAGCATCTGGCATTTATTTAGAGGATAAAAGACAAAATCCATTTGCTGTTTTGATATATGTCTGTACTTTCAATGAAGAGAGGGTTGTTTGAGTTGGAATATCAATCTGCATGTTATTAGTTAACAGATTAAAACTAATCTGAGAAGCACTGGTGATTACATACATATTTGGATTTTAACAAGACTGTGTTTTTTTTCAGAACTGTGAGTAATTATATGCCTGACTGGGTGAAATGGGATGAGATAAATCAATAATTTGTTATGAGAATTTACTCATCGATTTAGTGTGCAAATCATCTGTAATCATATGCACTGTGCCAAAGAGTGAGTCGAGCTGAGCTCATTAAAAAGTCTTATATAAAACTCGACTCCTTAGGATAGTTCGGTCACATGATTGACAATACTTAAGATTCTTATAGCCCTTCATTTAGCTCAGTCTTAGTAACAGATTGTCCTTTTTGCTATGAAGTCAGAGTACTATTATCCATCCATTTGCTCAGAGATGCACTTCTCTGTTCCATTCTCACACTTGCCTAGTCTTTCAAACTCTGCTCCTCACTTTTCCTTTGTTAGATTTTAAAGTCTTTTAATTGACAAAAAGAGTAATTGACATTCTTTTAATTCGCAAGCAAAGTGGTGAGGGTTTGGGGTTACATCGCTGCCAATGCATAATTCCCATTTGTGTTTTGTGAATACCCTGTTGTGTTTTACACTTCATTTCGAAGGTAACATTAAGTGCAGCTTAGAGCATTCATTTTAAAGCAGGAGGTTGACACATGGTGAAGAGACTATAGCTGGGAAGCTTTGATGGAGCAATCAAGGGCCATCAACACTTAATGGCTTTACACCAGTGGATCAATGGGCTTGCTAGCAGCAGGGCCATTGACTATGAACAACTCTAGAAGCTGAAAGGGTGCATGTTCATGTCAGAGCTGGAAAATTTGCGGCATAAGCGCAGGGGGCTGAAAGGAGTCACAGGCTGGTTTTAAAGGGGAAAGTTCTCTGTGCAAACAAGGAACTTTCTTCTTCATTAGCCAGGGGAGCAGTTCAACAAGGCCAGGGGGTTGTTTGTCTCAAAGATATAACCTAAATCCTGAATGCACTCTGTTGCTAAAGGAACAGGGATGCTTTCTGGGATGTTTAGTTTTAAATAGATTTGTGTTTTATTTTTTAAATATGGAAGTGTGTATGCATATTTGAGAAACTGCATAGCTGAGCCACTGCTTCTTCATTTTCTTGTGCATTGTCCCTGAATGCTGCTATCGAGAAATTGGACTACACTGAAGCACAGAATCTTTTCTCAGATTTCCAAGTCAATTTTTTGTAGAAAGCAATGTCTCAAGGAAGCTGATACACAGGTTTTACAGTGTTAGCAGCAGCACCATATGGTGTTCCATTACATAAAGAGGATCTAACTTGATTTTGCACTAAAGAAGTTTGTCCAAAAAAGTTTTCTGTAATTTATGATCAACTGTTAACAAGGATTAAGAGATGTAGACACGTATGGGATCCAGTGATTCAATCCAGACCTGGCACAGAGTGCAAGCAAATACTCTTGACAAATCTGTGTATCAGTAAAGGGGGGTTGGTTTGGTTTGTTTACCTGGCGGGGTGGAACAAAAGAAAAAAAAAAAAAAAAAAAGAAAGAAAAAAGTATAGGGGGTTGAGCATAGGTGCATGCATTTTCTTCCGGCTAGCAAAATTCTGTGGTGTGACAGTTGCTTAGGTAACTGAATGTTTTATTTAGGAGCTGAAGAAATATGTGGTAGATGGACTTTGAGGATGAAATTCACTACTTTGTGCAAAAATGTCTGAGAAATCGGATGTATACAAGAAGGTAAGGGGTAAAAGACACTAGATTCACATAGAACAACTCACTTGAGATAAAAGGTGGATAATGGAATGTGGTCATTAGAACAGGAATGTTTCAGGGGATAGATATGTTTTCAACGGTGGTATTCAAAGGGTATATCATAGAGAAGTACAGAGATTGACATTTTGTTTTTAAAAAGAAGCATTTATATAATACAAAAAACCCCTACAGCTTGTGGGCACTGATATCACATCAACACATCACAAGCTTTTT
This sequence comes from Podiceps cristatus, assembly GCA_000699545.1. Lineage (NCBI taxonomy): Eukaryota > Metazoa > Chordata > Aves > Podicipediformes > Podicipedidae > Podiceps > Podiceps cristatus. The sequence continues at coordinate 390 of JMFS01139681.1, read as the reverse complement.
ATTTAATTGAGTGTGATTTAGGAAAAAGCATTTAGAACACAGCCTGCTCCATCACATCAAATCAATTTAAATTAACAGACCAATGTTTCAGCTGTAAACTGATGCTAATCAAGGACAAGATGCTAGAAGTTGCTAAGCACCTCTTGTAAGCTTTAAGAACTTTGATTTCTATTTACTACATTGGGAACAGAGAGTCATGATCCACACCTTTCACAAAAAATTGAGGTATTTGTAGGATTTTTTTAAGGTCATATGCAGTTACTCTCACTCTTTGGTCTGGATTTGCTACAACTATAAGTAATTGTTTAACCAACTCTTAGGTAACAGTCTGAATAGGTTAAATTAGGCATATGATGAAATCAAGGTCCTGCTTGACAAACCTGATCTCCT
>KL290175.1:1266-11365 GCA_000699545.1 Podiceps cristatus | reverse complement strand
TGGGGTGGGGGTTCCTGGACTCAGGGAAGATGGTTGCTTCTCTGAGGGTCTCCTGTCTTTGGTTTTGTTTTGGCTAGTGTTGTCCCACTCTGTTGTTGCCCTCCTGGGAATTGCTCCTTAGGTCTCTACAGTCTCTATCGTCTCTCCCCGATGCTCAGCAGGGTGCAGATTTGTTTCCAGCTGGAGGAGTGACTTTGAATCCTCATCTGGCCAGCCCTTGCCTTGTCTGGGGCTAGCACCCCTCCCTGCTGACCGCACTGTCCAGGATTCACTCTCTCCCCAGTGCTTCGGGCCATCCACCCTGCTATGGTCAGTCAGGCTTTGGCTGGGGAGAGGGTGAGGCAGACTGGATGAAAAACCAGTAATACCCCTGTGGCACTTGGCTCTGCATTTCCTTTACGCAATCACAAAAAACACCATTTCCCAGCTCGCTAGCGATCTGGCCAAAGTCAATAGTTGGATGAAGAGCGGCCGATGGAAGCTAAATCCAGGAAAGACTGAGGTGTTGCTGCTGGGGAGAGGGAAGTGCTTTGAAGAACTTGCCACCTTTGCCTCTAGCCCGGAGGAGGATGCCTGGCCTTAGGCCGCTAAGAGGAGCCACAGCTGTATACCCATGTGGATTCCCTGTGGCTTTTGCTTACCCAGAGAACCATGACTATCAAAAGTGATCAGAGATTTGAAAAATACTTTCTGTATGAAGTGGGTTAGAAAAACAGTATTGTTTTCTGGACCCTGTGGTCTCAGTGATTCAGACTTGGTTATTGTGATTCTGTGTACTTGGTCTTGGAATTGCAGGCTTTCAAAAAAAATCTGTGGTTGATTCAGAAAACGGTGGTCCTCACGTTCATCTGTGTGGTTGCCGGGAGACTGCCAGCTCAGTCTTCTGCTCGCTGTCCTCAGCAGGGTGAGGGATACCACTCACCTCCTCTGAGCAGGGAACAGGCACATTGCAGCTTCATCTGGGACTGGGCAGGAGAGCCGCTGTAGCTGGGCAATACAACATTTTTTGTACCTTCTCTAGCCTGCTGTCTCTAAAGTAAATATACAGCAGAGTGTAACCAATCACAAAACCTATTTAAAATAAAGCATTTATACACAGCCAAAGGTGCAGTGGTAGGTGTGCAGCTCCCTTGTTGGATGTTGTACAGGTGTCATTTGAATCCTGCAGGGATGTGTAGCACTAGAGAGTAAGGAAGGGACCAGATCTCCCTTGTTTCTCCTGGCACGTGGCTTCAGGGGCTTATAGGGAGTCTGGGTCCTTGACCTGCACCTCAGAAGAGGGCAGATACAAGTACTTGTTGGGTAGTTTTGAACTGTTGTAGGTGCAGGTCAACTCTGCACAGCTCCCGCTCATCCCAAATCTCTTTTAATTTTGATTAGCACCTCATACCTATAGGAGTGAAACTTTCCATATGCTGGTGACTGAGGTCTCTCAGCCGGTGACCTTTCAGCTGTCAGCCTGGTAGAGATCAGCAGGAGCAGACCCATCCACACTCCCGGAAGGAGAACGCTGCTCCCTCTACCTTCCCTCCTTGACCTGTGCTTCCCCTGGACCGCTGCTGCTGGGCACCCGAGGACATTCCAGAAGGAGAGGTGTCCTAGGAGTCTGCACGCTGTTTCTGCCCCACAGGCTGTGCCTGACATGGAGAAAGCTGTCAGCAACTCTGACAGATGATGAAGAGCAGGGAAACCAGCTGCTTGGCAGGCGGCTGCCTGTGAAGGAAGAGCCCACTGCCTCTTTGCAGCGATCTGTGCTGGCCACATGCCTGGCTGGAAGAGTGGAAGTAATACTGCATGGAGGGAGGCTATAAGGCTGAAGCCTTGGGACTTTAAGTGTCCCGGAACATAGTCCTTGGGGCCTCAACCGCTGCCTCCTCAATGCCTGTTCCCTAAGCGGGTGGAGGCGTGGAAAGTGGTAGCACAACTTGCTTACTCTGCTGATCTGGAGCTGCCCCATCTGCTTTCGTCCTCGCTCTCACCTTTAGGACAGCCACACCAGGGAGAGAACTTAAGGCAATGCAGATCCCTGGGAAGTGGACAAGCTCCAGCCATATATATGAAGATCCACCGCATGGTCAGAGGTTGCTAATGCCTCTGGCCAGGTCTGTACTAATGTGATGAGCTCAGGTCCATTCCTTGTGGTCCTTCAAGCAATCCAGTCCCTGTCTGCCCAGCGTGGACTGACTCTGAAGGTTTGGAGGGGAGAGAAGCTCTGTTTTGTATCCCCTGACCATGAGCCAGCCACTTGGCCTGACTTGTGGATAGACTGGGACTGGCAAATTGAGATGGAAAGATGCCCTTTTGCCATTTATTTCTGTGGCCCAGGGTAGGATGGCGTTACTCAACTCAGTCTACAAATCCCAGAGCTCCTCTGCCTAGAATAGAACCAAATAAACAAATTAATTCAAAGCAAATCTGCCTCCCCCTGCTGTGACACACACTGGAATGTGTTGCCGACAGGATCCCAGTAGGGTGGCTTTTCCTCAAGTGTTGCAAGCCGTGGAGTAATGTTCCTAGGGTGGCTTTTCCTCAAGTGTTGCAAGCCATGGAGTAATGTTCCTCCTCTGTTTTTCCTCTGTGGAGTTGGCACTGCCCCTTGCAATAAGCGCATATAATCCACTTTTCTTTGTAACTGAAATGCTAATGATTATTTTATTTAAAGCCTTTCATATATTGGTTGGGTTTGGGGTTTTTTTGGGGGGGTGGGGGGTGTTTGTTTGTTTGTTTTTTCCCCCACAAAATCTGATGATCCAGGAAATGTCAGGAGTTGTCCGTAAAGGCAAGGGGTGGAATTAATTCAGGCAGGCAATGGGTAGCGCCCAGCCAAGCCCTGCTACTTGCACATAGCATGCTCCCTTCTTCAAGGATAGGTATGATGTATTTTCAGGCACGATAGCTGATGTTTCCCTGTCTTATGCCACTGGTCACCATCACCCAGTGACTCTTCAAAACTCAGGGCTGAAGTTGCCCTCAAGTGACCAGTACTAGGGCAGTGAGCATTGCTGGGCTGGGGAGCTCTCACCTCTTTTCCTTGAGGTGCTTCCATCTGTGCAGTAGAAGACCATGGAATGCCAGCCACGTTCGCCCATAGGACTGTGCTTGGGGTCTCTCACCAGAGATCAGAGAACAAATGTGCCTGACCTTCCAGGGCTTGGTAGTTCTCACCTAGCCTCCCTAGAGCTCCATACAGCTTTTCCTTTGTCACTGACAAAAGCAGCAGTAGCACACCAGGTAACAAAGCAGTAGGTAACGGGTGCCATAAGCTCCTTCACTGGCAGCAGGGCTGGAGGAGTAGCTCAGAAATGTGTGGGCAGGTCTTGCCTGGCCCCCACGGCCATCAGGGGTAGGTGGGACTCTGCAGAATCTCAGGAGAGCTTCTGAAAGAGGCTGGTAGGGACTGAGGTAGGAGGGAAATAAAGTTCCCAGCTCTGCAATTATTCTGGTTAGCCTTGCTGATTATTGAAAAACAAGCACTGTTTGCTGTCCTCATCTCAGTTTAGATATTGATTTTAACAAGACAACAAATACTTTTATCAGCAGGTAATATTTTTGTTATCCATTTGTGCTCTTTGACCAGTCCCACTTGCTCCGACTCCATCCCTGAATGACCTGCAGCCAGGCTCCAAGCAGCATATGAACCTTCAGCCTGCAAAGCTGGCTGTCTTTTACCCGCGCTGCTTCTTCTCAGGGCTCCTGTTCATGCCTTCTTCCAGAAGCTCAGCCACTCATTTTCAAGGTTTTCCTGCGTTAGAAACAATTAAGTAATGAGTATGTGGACTGGAGACTTCTGTCTGTGGGATAAAACTGTTCACTCTTGGATGCCTACAGCTCAAGGCCAGAAACAATCAATAGATCAATACATAATCTAAAATTGCCCCCAGAGCAGCACAGATTATGCATCTTTATTTAGTTATATTTGCACTCTTCCAGTGATACCTTGTCTCCCAGCAGCCCACTTTCCTCTCCTGAAGTGATGGTATCAGGAGTTGGGGAATCCACCGCTGAGGTGTTTTTGCAGGAGGAAAACAGCTACGCTGCTGCATGTGGGCGTGATTTCTACTAGGGAATCATTTGCCTTCGGTTTGCAGATGTTGTTTCATGATTTGCCTTTCTTGGTTAGATTACAAGGCTCTTCACACCTGACGTTTTGTTCCTGTGGAGAAGCCTGTGCCCTGTAATCAGAGCACCTCTTCATCTACTTTTTGCTAAATTGAAGAGATTGAATACTTTAGGTTTCTTACAGAAAGACATTTTCACCAGCCCTCAAATTGCTTTTGTCATGTTTTTTCTTGTATCCTCTCTAGTTTTTCAACATCCCTTAGAAGATATGACACATTTCACATCAGAACTAGATGTGATATTTTAGCATACATACCCCCTGCTGTGATGAGGATGTGTAGGGAGGCAAAAATACCTCCCTGTTCCTGCAGTGTTTCACTGTCCTAATGTCAGGGCATTGAAGTGACAGTTCATATTTAATTGCTTGTCATTACCCCTGAAATCTTTTCAGAATTGCTGGTTTCCAGGATAGTCTCCTATCTGCAGCTGCTGCCTGCATTCCTTCTTCCTAGAAGTGTAATTCTACATTTGGCTCTATTAAAATCCCATATTGCTTGGATGGATTTGCCCTCCACAGTGATCCAAACTGCTCTGTGTGATTATTCTGTTCTCATCACGATACACCACATTGCAAATTTTTGTGTCAGCAGCACACATTATCAGTGTCGATCGTATGTTTATTTGGAAATAAATATTTTTATTTCCAGATGAAATCCTTGAATCCTGCCAGGCCTTGTACTGATCACCCTGGAACCCATCTAATTCCCTGCTCAGTGACAACCGCTTCTTGTGTTCTGTCACACAGCCAGTTTGTTATTCATTTCACATGTGCCTGATTGACATCGTACTGCCCTGTTTATTTTTTTATCGGAATAGCATGGGCTCTCAGCCTGTCGGTGGGCGTGTATGTAATTCTAGCAAATGATGAAAATGGAATCCTTCGACAAGAGCAGTTCTCCATAGACCCTGTTGACTTGACCTCACTTCTGTATTCCTTTCCTTTAGTTCCCAATTAATTGACCTGTTCATCATCTTTTCCATTCTGTTGTTCAGGGCTGATTTCAGGCTCACTGGCTGACAGTTACCTTGTGTATCGCACTTGACCTGTTTGAATATCAGCACAGCATTAGCTCCCTTTCCCTCTCCCCAAATCTTACCATTATTCCAAGCTATCCAAGCCAGGAATGTCAGTGAGCCAAAGCTGCTGTCAGCCAACTCTTGTTGGATCATCCAGTCCTGTTGGGTTTAGAAACACTTCCCCTGTGCTGACTGTGACAGGGAAAATGATGACAATCATAAAGTGGGATGGACCTCTCTGGGCTCTTTGGTGGGACAGAGCTCGTTTGCCCCAACCATTTGGTCAAAGACAGAGGTGTTGGACAGGGTATGCAGAAGCTCTGTTGGTGCTTAAGTTCGGTTGCAGAGGAATCCAAGGCATGGGCTTTCACAGAAACTCAAGGGCCGTATGGGCAGCCAACCTATTTTGGCTCCTTGTGTACTAAAGCCTTATTCCTTGCAGGTGGTGCAGCTGAGAGTGAGGGATACCTTTGCTGGTAAGCACAGAGCACCCACTTGGAGGCTTAGCGCTGCCAGTCAGAGAAAAGGAATGGGAGCAAGTGTAGTAGAGCAAGACGTGCTCTTCCGTCAGTTTAATGCAAAGAGCTCTGCCTAGTGATCTACGTGGCTTTATCAGAGAGTGTAGGAAGTGTGACCTTGTGAGCTGGATGGCTTCTCCATGCTTAGTCCCCAGAAAACACCAAAAGCCATAAATGCAATTATTGCAGAAAGTAGTGACTGCACTTACGGGAATGAGTTCTTGGTCATTTTCTCTTGCTTGTGACTCTCATGGGCCAAGTTTTATTTATTTGCTTGGCCTGGCTTCTGTCCTGACTGCCTTGCTGTTTTTTCAGTGCTTGTTTGGGGCTGGGAAGGCAGGTCTTGAGAAAGCTCCCACCATAAGTACAAACGGATTTGGAGCTGCTGGTGTTTGCTGAGGAAGGGACGTGGTGGGGCAAGGAGCAGCCCTTGAGCGCAATGGCCAGACAGAGGTGCTGCAAGGCAGCCGGGGCGTCCCTGTGGTGGGGCAGCCTGATGTGACGGTGCAGGGAGGGCACCTTGGTGTGCCCTGTGGCCTGCCAGGCTCAGGGCATGGGGCACAGTCCCTAGAGTGAAATGGTGCCATCATGATGATGGAAAGGGGGTGAGGAGTGTCAGGCAGAGCTCCGTGTCCCGGCGGTGGCTCCAGCAGCTCAGCAGCGAAGATTGCCGCAGGGCGTCCCGGTGGACAGGCACTGTGGGTCAGCGCAGTAACTCGTGAGGAGTATCTGTTCATTTTTTCTCTTCCACAGGACTCGGAGCAGAATTGGCTCTCCTGTCTCCCCCCAGCACACAGGGCTGTCACGGACTGTCCGGCGCTACCCAGCCAGCCATGGCCAGCTCACCTCTAATGCACTCCCCAACGGGAATGGACATGAGCAGAGCAGCTCCGGGCCACATGGGGTTTCCCGGGAGCACACCTTGTCTGCAAGGGGTAAGGCCTCCAGGGCTGTCACTGCTTTGGGGCTTCTTGTTGGGGTGTCCCCGGGAAGAGCAACGCTGTGACTGAGGGTCCCCAAGAAACCCTGGACCCCCAGGACTGTGCCACTGGGTGGGATGGAAAGGGAAGCTCAGCATGGTCATTGCTGGCTTGGTGAAGAAAGAGAGCCTACCGAAGGAGGAGCAAAACGCTGACGGCAGGGGAGAAGAGCCAGGGGCATGTGACAGGTGCCTCCAGAGGTGTTGAACATCACCCCAGCGTTGCTGCCCTGAAGGGGGATTGCCTCAGTCCGTAGGAACCGTGTCTCCCAACTTCCTCCTAGGTCTGAGCAGAGCCCTTGAGGTCAGATTGTGCAACCAGTGTCTAGTTCTTTCCTTTGGCTGCCCCCTTGGTGCCTTCTGACACGAGCAGGGATCAGGTCAGGCTGCCGGGATGTGTGGCTGCCGAGGCTGAACCTCAGCAGCTCCCCAGCTAGGACGGATGCAATTTGTCTTCTGCAGCTTGGCTCCCCGTGAAGCCACACTTCCCCGGGGAGGCACCGAGTGGCCTGTCAGCCCTTAGGAGTAGGGCTGTGAGCCTGACTGAAGCTGCAATCTGAAAGTGGGGATTGAAATAGGGAGGGTCAGGAGTGGGCAGGCCAAGGGGACACCCGCAGAAACAGCTGTCTCGCTGGGCAGGAATGGAGGGCTATGGCGTTGAGCCAGCTAGTTCATGGTTACACAATAGTTCTGCCTGTTGTCCATTTTCTTACAAGCCCCCAAGAGCTCTGAGTGCCATTTCTCCCCATATCTAATGTGAGGATGGTGAGGGACCAGGAGGGGACCGCAGGTAACCTCAGGAGTTTGGGGAACACTTACAGGGAGACACTGGTATTCTCAAGCCCTGATGGTCTCTTTGATGGATACCAGTGTGGCTGTTTGTGTGGGAAGCCTTCCAGTGGTTTAAGGGCAGCCAGTCTCCCAGCTACTGAGAGGGCTTGGGAGGTAATATTGTCTAAAGCAGAGAAACACTATACTGGAATTAGTGCATGTGTATCCCTTCACAGGGAGTTATGCCACTACAACCGGGCAGGCAGAGCATGCTGCTGGCCGTTTTTCATGTGTTGACAAACTCTCACTGATGCTGGAGCAGAGGACAGGCTGGAGTGTGAAGGGCGAGGAGAGACACTGCCCCAGGGAGAGGCACAGACCCCCTCCTTGCTCTGGGAATGCTTTGGAGCTTGAGCTGCAGATTACCAGCCCCTTGGCCTGGAGATGCTGTTTCCACTTAGCGCTGTCCTTTTCTTTCATAGGGGCCAACCTGACAGAGAAGATTAGGAAGATAAAAATCGTCTTCACACCCACCATCTGCAAACAGACATGCCGGAGCGGGCGCTGCTACAACAGCTGCGAGAAAGGAGACACCACCACTCTCTATAGCCAAGGGGGGCACGACCATGATCCTAAGTCCGGCTTCCGCATCTGTGAGCACCCTGAGGCCCCCAGCCCATCTCCTTGTCTGCTCCCCCACTCTCCTCCTTCTGCCTTTCCTGCCTCTACAGACTGAGGGCTTGGGCTGCTATAGGGATGGGAGGAGATGGCCTCTCCCAGTGCCTTGGAAGATGTCTCCTGGGGTCTTTGGGGCTTACTCCATCTCTGTCTCTGGTGGAAGAAGACAGACCTTGCCTCATTGTTCTCTTTCTTGGGCAAGCAACTTCTGTTTCCATCCCACCCCAGGTAGGGGAGATTTGTGTGTTTGAGTCGGGCCGCAGCCAAGCCTCGCCACCCCCTCCTTCTCAGAGCCAGCTCACTGCTTTCGTTGGCATCCAGTCTTGGGGCTGACTTTCATCACCTAATTTCCTCCTGTTCTCTCCTTTCACTCACGTGGCAGCCAGGAGAGCTGGCTGCAGGTTGCAAGCTGTTCCTATAAACAGGGCTGCTGAAACCTCTGCTCGCCTTTCAGAGCTGCTGGGCTTGCTCACCAGGTCACTGGGGTACCCAGCTGTGGGGTGGGCACATCCTCTTGGAGCCAGTTGGTGGGAGCAGCCCGCAGGACCTGGTGTGACTCGTCCTCTGAAAGTCTCTGTAACTCTCAAGTTCTGTCATTGAGAGAGTGAGCCAACTGATACAGGCTTCATGGGAATTCCTGCCTATATCACAGCCCAAAGATGTGTCTCCTCCCCCCAAAACTGGTTGCTGGGGTTGAGCAAATGAACTTGGAGCAGGATGGGAGCTCATCCCCTGGGATGAACCTAACAAGCTATCCTGGGATGTGCAGCAGCAGCGTCTCATCTCACGCTGAAAGGAGTCAGGATGATCTGTCAGGAAATCCCGTGCCTTGCCCGAGTGTCGCTCATGCTGAGAAATGCTCTGGGTTGCTCCAAGCATCTGATGAGGCCAGAAAAGACATGACTTCGGTTTCATCTCTGGATGATTTTTCCGAGCCTGTGCAGATGAATTGCTCCCGATTCTTTTGTCCCACTCCAAGCTTCTCCCACTTGAGCTGCTGGCAGGGCTAGGGCTGGCCGGGAGACAGGCTCTGAGGACGTGGCTCTCTGCCCATTCTCTCCTTCTGCCTCTTCCATCCCCACTGAGCTCCCTTCTGGGCTGGGAGTAAAAATCCTGCCAAGTGGGGAGGGGGCGATGCAGGAGAGAAGGAATTGTGCTGACTCGGCCGCATGTGGCTGCTGTAGCTCCTGCCCCACTCTGACAGATCCTGCTGTGCCAGCAACATCACCTTGGCCCTGGGGGGCTACCCCACAGGGCATGTGGCTGTGGCCCCAGAGCCTGAGGGAGGGCTCCGTCATTCAGCCCATGACTCCAGTCCTGAGCAGAGCTCAGGGAGGACCCCAGCTTCTCCATTCTCTGTCTGCTGGATGGTGGTGCACAGCAGGGACCGCCTCCAGGCTGCAAATGCTGATCCCAGCCCGCTGCTGGGTCTGCTCCTCGGGCACCTTGTGGCTAGTGCTGGCCCAGATCCGTCTGCCTGCCCTCCCCCAGCCACCCCTTGGCTAGAGGCAGTGGCTCAGGTTCTCTGCTAAGCAGACCTCTCTTTGCCTTGCAGACTTCTGCCAGATCCCCTGCCTGAACGGAGGGCGCTGCGTGGGCCGGGACGAGTGCTGGTGCCCCTCCAACTCCACAGGGAAGTTTTGCCACTTGCCAGCTCCCTCTCTGGAAAAGAAGCAAGGAGGGAGAGCCCCAAAGACCCCGGCTGGCGGCTCCATGAAGCACTCCACATACACCCTGCCCTTGTCCAACCAGCTGGGTGAGCATGGTCAGGGGCTCCAGACCCCACATTTCCCTCAAACTTCTGAGTCCTCCTGCTTGGGTGCTCCTCCGATCTTCACTAACAGGCTCGTGGAGGCCACTACCTCCTTATGCTCGCCTTTTCAGGCCAGGTTGTGAGAAAAGTGGTTCCCTTAGTTTCTGAAGGGCTCAGGTTGCTGGGAAAGTTTTTGGTAGGTTTGTCCTGGTTTTGGGCCAGAGAAGTATTTTCTCTTAGATGCCATCTTCCTCTAGATTTCCT
>JMFS01139669.1:0-11990 GCA_000699545.1 Podiceps cristatus | reverse complement strand
GTTGACCAGGACTGCTGATAAATAATGGAGAGTGGCTTGGCCAGCTCCTCTGCCAGCTCCCTCATTATTCTCGGGTGGATCCCATCTGGGCCCATGGGCTTGTGCACATTTATGAACGCTACCTGTAATTCAAGACAGCATCCATTTCGTACCGGTGGTTTGTATTGCAAGGAACGAGCACGCGAGCGCAGGGGAAGATGTGACAGACCAAGCACAGGCTTTTGAAGGAGCCTTTGATTTTGATGCAGTCAAAAGGGAGGCACACTGTGGTTGACTGCTTCACTGGGCAGATGTTTTTATGCTGAATTTTCAGAAAAAAAAGGAGCATCACTTCTAAAAATACAGAGACCCTGATTTTTTTGTTTTGTGACTGCTTGGAGGGAGGCAGGGTAGAGACCTTGTGCTACATCCAGCTGCTTCTCCCTCAAATACCTTGTAAGACTTACCTAATAGCAAAGCAGTCAGGGCACCCAGGCACCAACCTTTCCCAAGGCATGGCTCTTTCCTTCTGCCAGGATCTACCCCTGCTCACCTACGAACCAGGCCAGGACGCTTCAGCTCTTCACAGGGCCACTTTTGTTATCAACAACAGTGCCAAAAAGCTGCACCATACCACCACCCCCAAACCACGGGAGAGCCCTAATTCAGATGCTGCATCACTGCTTTTCTCAGCGCAACCTGTCAACACTGCGCCAGAGTACTGGGTCTGGCTGGAGACCGGTACCTTGTGAAGAGATGCTCCTCCCAGCTCCGGGGAGTAGAGACGATGAAGACTATGAAAGTAAGCCAAAGTAATGACATTTTCTTGCCTCACAGGAAATGTTGTTTGGTCAAGGTGACACAGTAAGGAAATCCAAAGCATCCGTGCTGTGCCCACGCAACAGCACTGCCACTTCACTAGAGCCAAAAATTGATCTGAACAGAGAAAAACCTTCCAAAGATCCTCCTACAGGGAAGTGGTGATTGTCTTATAAGGCTCACTGGTTCTGCTGGGCTGCTGGGAGCTGGTCATTACTCTCCTTTTAAGTGGCAGCAGGACAAGGACTGCTGTGCTGGGTAGTGGTCAGATACCACCACACTTGCAGTATATGCTTACGTTAGGGAAGAGTGTGGAGGCGATGACCACATGGGAGGTTTTGTTTTGTGCAGCTACGTCTTGCCATGAAGAGTAAGAAAAGACCCTGCTCAGCATTATCCCAAGGTGCAGAGGGGGACACCACCATCGTAGCTGAAGATATCTTCGTATCTTACCCCACTTTGTCCCTGGGTCATCTCACCTGACTATCCAGGCCCAGCATCATCAGCATGGAGAAGAAGAGGATCGACCAGAGCGGGGAGAGGGGCAGCTGGGTGACGACCTGCGGGTAGGCGAGGAAAGCCAGTCCAGGGCCTGCGGTAATGAAAAGAGGGATGAGCCCATGTTTATAAAGCATTTGATGGGAAGTCTGAGCTAAGGGCAACAGCTGAACAGAAAGACAATAACCACAGTCAAGAACTACAGGTATTTAACATAGGAGCTAGAAAAAAATGAGCCTTTGTCCGTGATGCACCCACCCGGTGGAGTGCACAGGGGTAGGATGGGGAGGCAGGAATGACAGGAGAAATGCTTTGCCCTTTCTCTTCCTGCAAGCAAGCAAGTCATCAAATTGTTGCTACCAACTGGAGCTGGAGCACTTTGCTAGAAAAATAAACTGATATTCAGAGCTGGTTATAACTTTCCTTATGGTTTGGGATTTTTTTGGGGTTTGGGTTTTTTTGTTTGTTTTTTTGTTTTTTTTTTTTTCATCACAAAATGTTTCTTGAGATAAAAGCTTTCTCTGGGAAGACAGCAATTTCAAAATATGTCTTTGTGCAAAAAGTCACAGTCTCATCTTGCTTACAAAAAATATTCTGAGATTACAATTTCAAAATTTCACATGGAAAAGGGACTCCAAATTTTGATCACATCTACTGAAAACATAGGCAGTATCTATTCTCCATAGGAAGGTTTCAGAAAGCAAATGGCCTAAATCTTTCACTGCAGCAAAAGCACATAAAACTTCAGCCCTAAAAGAAGATGAACAATAAAAGCAGGTGGAGATGCCCCTTGCAGCCAATGTCCGGTGAACATCAGCCACAGGTGCCTGAGACCTGTCTGGGTGGGAGGGTGTGCAAAGAGGGTTGCACTCTTGGGTGCCGGTCAGGAAGGCCTGGGAACATCCCGTGCTCACTAACAAATTGCTCTCCAAGATTGCTGTTGCATTTGAACCTGGGTTTCTGCTTACCTGAGGAGGCCAGCTCTGAGATCGACTTCTTTGTGATGTGCGACATGAAGCCAACAATAGAGAAAATAACAAATCCCGCAAATATGCTTGTGGTGGAGTTTATACAGCAGACAATAATGGAGTCTCTGGAAGAGAGAAAAAAGAAAAGAAACCACCTGCAGGTCCCTACCAAGAGGCCAGGGGCAAAGGCTGGGGTAAACAAAAGCCCAAGCCCTGCTGAGAGCAGTTCCTGTGCCTCGGAGAGGTAGCGTGGGTGACAGGTTAAGTGTCCTGCAGGCAGGGGAGCCCCCTACGATGACAGCAGCGTGCCTCCTAAGCTGCATGCTACCAGCGAGGGGACGTCGGACATCAGGTACCCCAGGTGCCACCGTGGCCCCCTCCCTCACCCATAAGCACTCCCCACCACACAGGAGGCTGGAAAAAAAACCAACAGACCTGTAGACATTGTTGTGGAAAGTGTTGTAGCTTCCCAGAGCGATCAGGGACCCCAGTCCCAGGCCATAAGAGAAGAAGATCTGTGTGGCTGCATCCATCCAAACCTGTGGAGAAACAACCGGTTTTGAGTCTGTCTTCCACTGCGCTGCCAGCTCGGTGGGTCCAGCAGTAGCTCGGCACGGAGGGGATGGGTGAGACACTCAGACACTCCAGTGATTATCCTCTCTATCAGCAAGGGAGCTGCTGAGGCCAAAATCTTGGTGTCTTTGCTTGGCCAGGTGAGGCTGTCACACCTGGAGACAGACAGCAACCCCTGGACAGCACCGTCTGTCCCCAGCTTTTGCAGACCGGCTGCCCGGGATGCGCTGGGAGGAGTGCAGCAGGCGGGGCTCCATGCTGCAGATGCGACTCCTGCAGCAGCTCAGTGCAGGGCTAACGATGGGGCTGGATGCAGACTGTGGGGCTGCGGGCTTGGTCATCCAGCCCACTGGCATGGTCAGGGCCTGAGGGCACCCTGTCGCTAGGGCCATGGGCACCTGTGATGCTGGCTGCTGACCCAAGCTCCAAGGGAATGTTCGGGCCAGCTGCTGGAAATCATAGAATCATAGAATTGTCAAGGTTGGAAAAGACCCTTAAGATCATCGAGTCCAACCGTTAACCCATCACTGCCAAGTCCATCTATACCATGCCCTCAAGCACCGCATCTATCCGTTCTTTAAATACCTTCAGGGATGGAGACTCAACCACTTCCCTGGGCAGCCTGTTCCAATGCCTGACCACCCTTTCGGTGAAGAAGTTAATGTCACAGAAGCCACCCCGAAACCTGCCAAGCAGGCTGAACGCGTCCGAAGGACAGACTGGTTTCTGTGCCTTTCTGAACACCTGTCTCCAGGGCTCGGTAGGGCTCGGAGATGGTCGTGCGGGTGGCGAGGAGAGCGAGGGAGATGGCTGGTGCATGCGGGGCGGTGATGCCATGTTCTGTCGCACAGACGTGGCTGGAGTATGCTGCCTCCTGGGGTCACTGCGTGTCCCGCAGCCCCCCGGGCTCAGCACGGCCCCTACACCTCACCCCACCGGAACGGGGCTGCCCAGGGACTTTGAAACAGGGCACTGAGTCGGGGATGTGGCACAGCCTCTCCTGCTGCAGTGTCAGGAGGGAGCCTGCTAGAGAGCAAGGCATCCCCGAGGAGGAGGAGGAGCAGGAGGTTTGTATCCCTCCCAGGTGGCAAGCACATTGAGAGCGCAGCCTGGCCCAGCACTAGACGTACCTCCCCAGCCCTCCGAAACACAAGGCTGCTCAAGGCTGTTTCCAGGGATGGATGGGATGGAGGAAGGGTCCTGCGTCCCATTTTCTGAACCATGTCCCTCAGTCCCTGGTGCAGGTCAGAAAGGACTCACACATCGCCTGAATTTGTGTGTACGTGTGCTCGCTTTCTCACAGCTGCCCCCTGAGGGGTGCTGCCCTCGGAGCCCCACATCCCGCACTCACTCACTCCATTCCTCTTCCACTAGCATGTCTTATTTTCCAACATGGAGTTTCTTGTGCAAACAACTGCAGAGGACAGCTTGCAAAGCTGGCCCTGGTGCCTTAAGTGTTTAAACCCTAGAAGGCACATGAAAAGCAGGCAGACTGTTTCTTAATTGCGCAGTATTTAAACAGCTCTTCTGATCTTGAGAGCCCTGTTGCCAGCATTAGAGCCAATGCAGCTGGCAGTACAGTACAGTCACAGTGAGAGTCCTGTGAGAAGGATCATCGGGACCCCTTGGGAAATGACGGGTGGCCAGTTGTCCCCACTCACACATGACTGGTGACCTCTGGAGCCACAGGCGCACAGCTGCTGCAAAAGGCAGAGTCTGTGTCACCTGAAAAACTTTGCCTTTGCAAACCTTCATGCTTCTCCTGGGTCCCCCCTGTGCTTCCCCTGACCAAAGCAACATCACTGGCCACCAGTCATGATTTAAGCACTTCCAGAAATTGCTGCCGCATATATTGTTGTGCTTGTGCTGCTCCGGAGGCCCCCACGCCAGCACCACCACATCCTCCTTTCTCTGAGACCACCGGATCAAGGCCAAATCGCCAGCCCTGGGGTAGTTAGTGAAATGAGGCGTTCCCTGCCTGGAGGGGAGGTTCCTTTGTTGGGGTAATTTCTCAAACCCCCACCCCATGGATAACGCTGCTTGAGTACAGCAGAGCTGCTGCATGGATTTCCACCCACGAAGGGCCTGCCCTTCAGTTTTGTCTCAGCCTGTGGGGGTTGTGACTGCTTCAATGTGAAACTACTCCGTTTTATTTTTAATACTTAAAACATTCAAGGGAAGTGCCCGAGGAGGACTAATGCAGAGTCAACCAGGAGGTAAGAGTTTTCCTCAATGGGCTACAAACCTCAGAGTCAGAGAGCTTTTTGAAGTCAGGTGTGAGGTAGAAGAGGATCCCCTCCTTGGCTCCTGGCAGCGTGACTCCCCGGAAGAAGAGGATGAAGAGCATGAAGTAGGGGTAGGTGGCTGAGAAATACACCACCTGCAAAAGTCATCATGGGAGAGAAGCCGTCAGCCGGCCAGTGCCCAGGAGCTTTCCTGTATTGGGTCCAGCGTGTCCCCCTGTGAGGGGGACAGGCTCCTCATGCACCTCCACTTTTGGCAGCATTTCCTTGCATTTTCTGTCTCCCATTCCCATGCTAGTAATGTTTCTGGCTGTTTGAGGTTTCTCTCTGCCAATGACACGCAAGGATGCACTAATCGCAAAAGTAGCAGGCTAAAGTCTGGATGAATTGCCCAAAGACAAGGGAATTGCACAGGGATAAATTTAGTCCACAGAAGTAATCCCTTTAAGTCATCACATCCTTATTTTGCAAGACTAAAGCTGGTGTTTCTCTAGTCCAATGCATCAAGCTACATGAGTCGTCTTGACTTCACTGCTTTCTGTTCAGCGCTGTTTCAGGGACTGGCAGGTACGTGCCATCCCTCATTACAGGGCCCATACCGGCAGTCGCCGGGGCTTTGCTGTGGCTGCATAGCTAAAACCTGTTTGAGAGCCACCAGGGAATTTAACAGCTTAGGTGACCTGTGCCTGAAGCGCTTCTTTCTGATCTCTCCTCTAGATTATTCCTTTCATAATATTGTCCCACTACACCACGCTGTGCTCTAAATAACACATCTCAGTATCTCAGCATCACTGTTTCACTAAACTAAGCAATTACCTTTCTGCTGTGCTAGCCTGAAATGCTACACGGTGAATAACAATGCGCTTCTGATCTGAAGGTCTTCCACCAATACCTAAAGGGCAGCAAGAAAATTTTCAAAGGGCAGCATTTTAAGACACCATGATTTTCAAAAGGAAGAGCCCAGAAGAGGCCTCACTCTCTCAAAGGGCTGTAACCAAGTGGGAAAGGTAAGTAATCTCCAAAAAACTCTTCCCAAATCTGTCAGAAACGGAGAGCTCAGACCCATGACTTTGCAGGGTCTCTACACTACCATAAACACGGTGGCAATTTTTACAGCCATGAAAGGTAAATGTCAGGCAATGTCAGAAATTTGGTAGCATCTGCCTCAACTCTGCCTTGAAACATCATAACCTTGGTTATAGGCACTCAAACAAAATTGAGTCCAGTGGACATTTCAACAGCTAAGACCCAAGCACGGCAATGAGCGGCAGCGCCGAAACACCCGGTCCTTGGCCCCGTACCTTGCCCGTCCACTCCACGCCCTTCCAGATGGAGAAGTAGACCAGCAGCCAGGCCAGGGCCAGCGTGCCGGCCAGGGGCCAGCGGATGTTGCCGGGCTCCCCCAGGCCCCCGGACATCTGGTGCATGTTCCTCCTAGGGGTGGGAGAGGCTGTGTTAAGGGAAGTCCCACCCTTGGGGGCAGAGGGACCAGAGGTCCTGGAGGAAGCTGGGGGCAAAGGGCCAGGTGCAGACAAGCATGAGAGCCTGCAAAGCCCTAAAAGGACCCGAGGCTCATCATGATGGGATAAAGGAAAAAGGAGAGTGATGGAGAGGCTGTTATCCCCCCTATTCATCTGAGCTGCGGCTGCACAGCACACCCCATGCCCACCCTGGCCAACGGCCAGCTCTGACCCCCTCCTGCCAAGGCTGTCCAAAGAAAGGTGCCGGCGAGCACAGCTGCAGCCCTGGCAAGCAGGCGCGATGGCTGCGGTGATGGGGAGAAACCTGGTGTAGGCAGGCTGTGGACGTACTCCCAGAACTCGGTGACGGCGCTGGTGAGGTTGGTGGTGTCGCTCAGGGAGTAGTTGGAGAAGCAGCGGTCAGTGTTCCAGGCGTTCCCGCAGTTCTGCCACGGCAGGTCCTGCGCCAGCACAAGGACAGCAGGGTTATCGTTAATGTGCCCTCTCTGAAGGGCAGTGGTGAGAAGCAAAATTTGTCTTCTTTTAAAGTGAAATCCCCCCCTTTTTTTTTTTTTTTTTGCAAAGTGGGTGGGTGGCTCTTTTGGATGGGCAGAAACCTTGCAGCCAAAAGCATGAAATAATTTTCCAAAATAATGATAAATTGAGACATGGATTTTCCAGGAAACAATCTCACGATGTGATTAGGGCAATGCTGTAGCTCTAATAAAATGTTAGCAATTCCCCAGATAGAAAGCCATTTCCAATTAACTGTTGGTAATTAATAGCTACTAATTAAAATAGCTACCGGGGATATTGTGTTTATAATCATTACAGCTTTTGGCGAGCTTCACTCAACAAGTGGTTGGAATTTACTGCACAAAGAATAAACACTGATTTGTTTCTTATCTTTCATTAACACCAAGCTTAAATGCTTTAAAAGCCACGTGGCACTGAGAATGGGGGCTAGCAGTTTGTCTACATGAACAAACTACTGTAACATAAGCCAAGGAGTAAATTTAAAGCATAGTAATTTTTTTCATGCTGTCCCCTGCTCTGTTTATAAGCAGCCCAAAGGGGATCCTGGGAGGTGTTCATGTCGTAAGTAGCAGCATGACAGCAGCACACCGTTACATATTTAATATGATCATCGGCTCTGGTGCTGCAAGCGATGAAACCGCAGCATCAGGGGCTGTGCGAGCGTGCAGGGCAACTCGCCCGTGCCGCGTAGTGCCGTGGCCGAGGCAGCCTGACAAGAGCGGCTCAGTTACGTCTCTGTGTGCAGCAATCGCATTTCCCGAGTGCAGTGCATGTAGATAAATGTAGAACAGCTATTCTGGCTTATTTCCCTCTGCAGATAAGACCTCAGGCTCCAGCTCAACAAAGCTTTAAGAAGATGTTTGTATCCATTCCTATTCATCCACAAACACAGATCCCTTTAGAAATATTATCTGTGTTTTAAGTGCTTTGTGGCATCAGTGCCTTTAAGTGCTGCCTTCACTACCCACCTAAATCAGTTCACTCCAGCAGATGATACCTCCTAACGTGCGTGCTGGCTTGGCGGAAGAAGGACTACGGAGGGGCAGGCGGGGACACGCCACTGGCCACCCAGGCTGTTTGCATCCACCCAGTGATTTCATTGTGGACTTGCAAATTGCACTGAAGCAAATGCAACGGCTCAAGCAGTGCCGCACAGCAGCCCTTCAACCAGGCAGTTTGCACACCAGAGAGCTCTTCTTATAAGGAGGGGCAGGCAGGGGGATGGCTTCTTGCCACTCCATTTCCTCTGAATTTCAGAGGACAGAAGCTGCAGAAAGCAAGCTGGGTTCCTGTTCAGGTTCAAAATACTCCTAGTCAAATTTAGGAGGAACAGGAGATAGGCATCAGCCTTGCTTTTTTTTATTTGTACCTTGGCTCCTTTGGGGACTCTGGAATTATCTCTGGTAAAAGAAAAGGCCTTGAGCCACACACCTGGAGCCGCCTGCGTAAATATGAGCACTGTCACCAGTCAGGTCTGTGACACCGGACTGTACCGAAGCCTCATCCTGAGAGGCATCTTGCCCGGGGCGGAACCGGGATGGGTTCCTTTGGGGTGGACTCTTATTCATTTGGGAATCCCCTGAGGGTGCACCTAATCATTCATGACTGACAATTTTGGTGGTAGAAAACTTTTTGCCAAACAGAATATTTTAGCGAAAGTCTTGATAGATAATTGAAATTTTTATCAAACAAAAAGTGAAATTGGATGGACAATGTTCATAACAGTATTTCAGAGTTAAACGTAAATGAAAAAAGAATCCCATTTGAACCATGGAGTTGATGTCCTTAAGGCAACCTTAAGGTTGCTCAGAAAGTTAAGTTAAGCTCTTCCCAGCTGCTGGGCTGAAATAAATCATTCAGCTACCAAGAAGTTAATGTGGAGCGTGATTCTAACCTTGCAGGGCCAAGACCCTGCTATGGAAGAGGAACCCACTATAAACCACAATGCCACAGTACATGCTAAGAGACAGTCACAGGCAGATATCTAAATGCTTTCTGAATCATTTTCCCAGCAGAAAAAATCCCCAGGATTTCATTTATCAAGAGAAGCATAAATGAGGACTAATTAAGGTCAGGACTAAATCCTGGGTAATAAGAACATGTTGTGACAACACCAGTTGTGGAAATTTGCATTTCCACAGCATTCACACAGCTCTAGAAATATAAGAGACACCAGACAGGTTTTAAAGACTCATGTAATTGGCAAGAGCTCCCAGAGAGGGGATGGGACCATCCCCTCCAGAGGACCTCCCTCTCCAGAGGACCTCCCTCTCCAGAGGACAAGCATCAGCACTGCACGACTGCCTCCAGGGCTGATGAACCACTTTGGGAAGGGTCCAGCAGGGAGCTGATGAAGGCTCTTTGCACAAACTACAAGCAGTTAGTGCATGTTTTGTAGCATAAACAACTCCTCGCCATAAAGCAGGGAGTAGGGACCCACAGCACAGACAATGCCATGCTGTAGGCATGTCTGTGACTCACCGCGGTGAAAGAGTTGAAGAGATAGTAGAGAGCCCAGGCGATGATGACGA
The DNA here is from genome assembly GCA_000699545.1 of Podiceps cristatus. Classification (NCBI taxonomy): domain Eukaryota; kingdom Metazoa; phylum Chordata; class Aves; order Podicipediformes; family Podicipedidae; genus Podiceps; species Podiceps cristatus. The sequence continues at coordinate 2,382 of JMFS01139669.1, read as the reverse complement.
TGTAGTAGATGTTCAGCCAGAAGGAGAGAACGACAGCTGCCAGCCCCACTCCTGCGAACGAAGGCAGAAAGCAGCATCAATCCAGCTCTCCGGTGCCCAGTTGTGCTCATGGACATCACAAGTTTTGTGTCAGAGCCAGAAAAAGCGAACCAGCTCATCAATGCAGCGCCTGATACAGCTACACAAACATCTCTCACCCACCCATTTCCACCAGGTGGACAGTGCAACCTTTCAGTATGCTACGTATACTTTATGGAGAGAGGTCCGTGAAAACGATCTGGTCCCTTCCCCAGCAGAATTGCTCGGTCCCACATCCAAGGCATTTCTAAATCACCACTGGTTTCCAGAATGCTGCTACTCTGGACATGGCGACAGATTCATGTCCCCTGTCTACAGCTTTCCCATGCAGTTAAAGTGATCCCAGATGGGGAGGCTTGGGGCAGGTCTTCTGCAGCCAGAGCCCCTCCATCGCAGTCCCTGCTGCTCATAAAGTGCCTTGTCACCACGCAAGACTGCTTGAACAGAGTGTGGTGATTTTAGTGACTGCGGACATCAAGGTCAAGGACAGCTTGAAAAAGACAGAGCGAAGAACTCCTTCCCCCCCCCCCCCATCCCAGTCCCCGGAGATTTTCTTCCCAGACCATTAAAGTGTTTTTGTCTGTAGTTACGTGCCATCGCCTTCACAAACTTACAGTACAGTACCTTTAAACATGGGTGCTAATTTCCAGACCCCCAGTCCGCCAACAGAAGTATATTGGCCCAGAGCGGTTTCCAGCAGGAAGAGAGGGATCCCAGCAAACACCAGCGTCAGGAAATAGGGGATGAGGAAGGCCCCTGAAAGAAGGAGAGATGTTATCAGAGGGGTCCCCCTTTTACCAAGAAGTAAATGCCTCCAGTTGCGTTTCTTGCTCCGCAGCACCCACGTGATGAGGAGCAGACTTGCTCAGAGGCGACAGTTTGCAACTGGAGTCCATTGAGATCACCACTGCCTTCTACTTATCTGTTCCTATCACTATGGATATATATGTATCATGTATATGCATATACTGGCATCACTAGCTACTTGATGCCAGTCTCAACAAACGCAAAAAATGAAAAGTTGGACACTGACATCAGTAACTTGTTCTTGTTTTCTGTCTTACCTGCAGCTGCTCCCAGTTCTTCACCTGGTGGGAAAAGGGCACAGGTATATCTGGTGTTGGCCACTACTTTCTTTGTTTATAGCTATTTCAGTTTTTTAAGGAAACTGTGGCTAAGACTGTATTTGCTCTTGTAACAGTCCTTGTACACCTCCCCACCCTTGTTCTAGGTTTTACCCTTAAAATTCCTAGTGAAAACATTATTATTCTTCTCTGTGAACCCAAAAATATCTTGTCACTAGAAATGAGGTAGTGCAGCCATTCACTAGAGATATAACTTGTACCCTGTTATTAGAAGGGCAAATAGAATAATAGGAGAGCCTCGCCATCTGATTTGAAGGCCATACATGTTTAGGTCATCCTGACTTCTAGGACTCGGGGCAAAGATCATTTTCCAGCTTCCTCACACATGTGCTGGAGCATGCCATCATTCCTGTGGAGGACAAACTTGCAGAAGATGCTGGCTGGGGAGAGAGAGGGCACACTCAGTTTGCTCAGAACGCTGGCCTTGTTTGGGACGGCACTGGTTTCTGCACTACCTGGAGGGCTGAGCTGTCAGAGTCTGCTTCTCCAGATATTAGTGGGAAAGCAAACAGGGAGCCAGCGAGCAAAACCACGCTGGGAAGCTGCAGCCCAGCTTGCACCTGGCAGAGCCGGGCTCCAGCAGCTGCTCTCCGAGGGCAGGGCAGCAGCGAGGCACAGCCAGGGATGCTGGCTCAGGGGACGCCCAGCTGGGGACGGCTGCTTGCCAGGCGAGGAGCTGAGCCCAGGGGACAGGCAGGCGCCAGCACCCGACATGGGAATCCGTGGGAGGCAGCGTGCAAGAGGAGCTGGCAGCGGGTGGCAGGGAGAAAACACGCTCCAGGCCAGCAGCTTGATGACCATGAGCCTGAATCGCAAGCTGGCGTGGAAGCACAGGCTCTCGGCTTCACCAGCAGCCTGGCGTGGAGGAGCAAGCAGCTTTGAGGGTCACTGCAGGAAGAGCGCTGCCCGCTCGGCCTCCTCCCCTGCTCTCTCGCTAGCCACCACAGCCTGCAAGGTCCAGCCCCCTAGCAGCCCTGCGGGAAGCCAGGGTCTGCTCGGAGGACACGGGTGCTGCCTCACTGCTGTTGTGCCTCATTGTAGAATTTGGAGACTGAGCTTATCAGCAGTCACAGCTCCTTCTTCACGTCCATGCAAGCAGCTAATGAAATTTGGCCACTGCCCTGGTGATAGGGTAGGAAGGCCCTACAGAGGGACCTGG
>KL290174.1:382-15268 GCA_000699545.1 Podiceps cristatus | reverse complement strand
ATGATTCTATGATTCTTTGATTCTATGATTCAATGATTACTTTTACTTTCTATATATTGTTTGACCAAGCCAGAATTATGAGAACTCATGAAGATGTTGTTTGAGTGATGGTGCCTTGATTGATCAACCTATGTAAATAGCAGAATTTACAGAATTCCACAAATAGCAGAATTTACAGAAACCATGCAGATGAATCAGATGGTACAACACTGACACAATAAATGTGTGGCACTTTTCTTGACAGATACGTTACTGTAAGACTCCAGCCATACTTATGGAATCATAGAATGGTTTGTGTTGGAAGGAACCTTAAAGATCATCTGGTTCCAACCTTTTGGTAAATTCACATCCATGTATATCATGTGAAAATAAGTAGTATGAACAACAGTACATCAGTCAAGAGAGGCAATACACTCATCACATCAATATCATCTGTATATCTGCATAGATATATACAGTACTTCCAGAACTTACCTGGTATGTTTACCTGAATTGACTTAAAATGTGCTTTCAACAAATCTTCCTGGTACATGATGTTTTCTGAATCTTTACATGCAGCCAGTAATTTTCTTCTTTCTTTCTGCATGCCTCTTCTGAAGTAACTTGTTCTGACAATCTGACAAGCAGACGCTATATTTCAAAAGCATCATTAAAACTGATTTTCAATAATTCTTGAAATATTAGGGAACCCCCAGAGGGCAGTTAGTCATTTAAAATTCCATAAATGCTATAAAAGTTTGTAACACTTATAACGGTGCTGGAAATAATAGACTAATCATATGAATATGAATTTAAGGCAAACACTGAAATACTTGATATACCAAACTAAATGCAGTAATTTGTACAGTCTTTTTAAGGTAGCTTAAACTGTGTTGATATTCATGAGTTTGTATACTTTTTTGTGAAAAGTACTAATAGCACATAGATCTGTTAATGCTTTTCATTTTATGTATTTTGGTATGCTAGAATACCACAAAACCAGAGCAGTACACACTACACAGATTAAAGTTGCTCAATGGACATGTGTCAAAATGATTCTGTATGTGTTCAGTCACCAGTGGATGGGTGTGCCTTTGGAAAGGATTGTTTCTTCACCACATACTGTTTTAATAAAAAAATGACCCAGGAGAGAATGCAATATCACTTTTATTACAAAAGAATCAGATGAGTCAGATACGAAAGACAAGACAGTCTCTGACAAAGAGTAATTGTGGTTCTGTTATCCCTATGGTTAAGCTAAAGATGCACATAATTACAATGCAAATGTAAGTGCATATAGCAAATAATGAAGAATGCAGCCTATAATACAGATTGGGGGGTACCAGAACCAGATTTTGAGACTGCTAAAATGTAAAAAGTGCATGATTGGTGCTGCAACCAGTACAGCTAATTTGAATGTTTGATACATAGTAACTGGTTAAAGAAAAATAAAGTAACAGTATTTTCTCCACACTTGAACAGTTATCATTGTCATTTCATAGTGTCTGTTCTCACCTCAGAACATACTGTGACAGACTGGCAATGACTGATTTTAAAAAACCCAAATAACCCAAGTTTAAATAATTTTCTGACAAATGTTTCTTCTGCATTTAAAATAAAGAGAAGATGAGGTAATGATGACAAATCTACTTTGGCACCTCATCTCCTATACAAAATAATCTAATGGTAAGAGCATTTACTCAAGGTGTGAGAGACAACTCTTACTGTCGCTTGAGGAGTTCAGATTCCAAGCGCTCACTCCCATAGCTATATGGCTCTCAGCAAGCTCACAGCATGTGCGTAGGCCCATGTGGGAACAGATGCACACCAAAGGTGCTGCCATCAACAGCACCCATGCAGGGTGCCATCAACAGGACCCACACCACATGAGCACAGACACACATATCCCCTCCTTCTTTGGGACTGGCAGAGACAGGTCACTAGTGGAGGCACACACGCTCCCCAGGTTCACAAGCACATGCACATTCACAGCTCCCTCGAGCCCAGCACAGCCCCTCTGTCAGCTCTGCACCCCTGCTTGAACCTGGCCCTCTGACCGGCCCCACTTGCTAGCTGGTCCAGCTTGATATTTGCAAACACGCAGCACTCACACACTCATCCCGCAAGCACCCCATGTTCACAAGTCCCCATGGGCATACCAGCACAGCCTCCCTGCCTGGACCCAAGGCCCCCTTACTGACCGGCTGGTCCATCTTAAACTTTGCTGGTGAATGTACACACACACCATGCACACCAAGACTGGGGAAGAAGCTCAGCTCGCCCCAGCAGCCAGCCCCAGCAGCCAGCCCCAGGCACACAGGCTGTTAATTATGGTCCCACTCCACTGCCATCCCTGAGCCTCTCTCTTACCTCACTCACCCCAGTGTCCCCCAGTAGCTGGTTTTGGGAACACACACCATTCCCACCTGAGTGGCTAGAAGCTGAAGACCCCCACTCACTGGGCCATGCCAGGTACACCGGGTACAAGCTCCAGATGTAGCATCCAACACCACACACCATCTCCCCTGCCCTGAGAGACTGTTATGACAGAGGGAGCCCAAAGTCATGGACCAAATGAAATCAATGGACATTTACATGGGTGGCCCATAGACTAGGGAATGATATCTGTGTGTATATATCAAAAGACAGGAAAAACAGTAGTGAATAATTGGAATGTATTGGGAAGTGTAGGACCTGGGCATAACAGATAGTATGGAATAAGGGGTGGATACTGGCCTGGTTTTGGCTGCGATAGTGTTAATTTTCTTCCTAGTAGCTGGTAGAGTACTGTGTTTTGAATTTAGGATGAGAATAATGTTGATCACACTGATGTTTTTACTTGTTGCTAACTAGTTGTAGTGCTTATACCAAGTCAAGGACTTTTCAGTTTCCTATGCTCTGCCAGTGGGGAGGTGCACAAGAATATGGAGGGGGTACAGCCAGGACAGCTGACCCAGACTGGCCAAAGGGATATTCCGTAACATATGATGTCATGCTCAGTACATAAAACTGGAGCTGGCTAGGGGGCAGGAATTACTGCTCAGGGGACAGGCTATCGATAACTGGGTAGTAAGCAATTGTTGCATTGTGCATGACTTCTTTGTTGTATAGTCCTTTATCAGTAATATTAATATTATTATTATAATTCTAATTATTAATTTCCTCTTCCTTTACTGTCCTACTAAACTTGTTTTTATCTCAACCCATGAAGTTTCATGATTTTTTCCCATTCCACCTAGGGGGAAGAGAGGCAAGTGAGTGGCTGCGTGGTGCTTAGTTGCTGGCTGGGGCTAAATCACAACAACATTGTTTCCGGTTCCCCCTTTTACCTTAGTTTCCCAACTGACAAGGTCCCTGATCTGCTGACTTTGCTGGAATAAACATTTTCACACTCTCACATGCCTTCATCAAGTAGTGTGACTGACTGGGTTTGGTTCCCATCACCTCCTCCCTTACCATTTGTCAGTCAGATTTGTGTGACGGCATGTTCTTGTTTATGGCTTCCTGCCTTTCTTACTGTCCCTTATGGTGTCAAAAACGGTCCTTAATCAGATACTCTAAAAGGAGCAGGTGCTCTACTTCCACATACCCTTACAGAGCAAGTCAAAGTTATTCTGGTTCAGCCAGGTGTTCAGCCTGCTCCATGGCATCCTCCGCAGGATAATGGAGTGGCACAAAAGCCAGTATCCTTCCCACAGGCTGAGACCTTGAGTATGCCTGCAGGCCCTGGGGATTGTAAACCTGCAGGTCAGGACTGCAAGTCTGTCTTGTGGTCTTTAAGCTGGCAGTTGTCTTACTCTGTCCCAAGCTTGAGACTGGTTTCTGGCTTGCCAGCACCCCATTCTGTGGTATTAAGAAATCTAATGAGAGGAAAATTCTCCCTCACTAAGTCTTTCTCCTTCTCTATCGGCATGTGTAGATCAACAGAAAGGATAGGATGGAATCTGTAATAATAATAGTCTGTAAAGAAATAACTGTGCACAATTAGACAAAAACACATCATGTTGGTTAAAGCAAGTTCTTGAACTCAGGAGCCAACTGTTGCCTTATTTGGCATTATCAGAGCTGTCTTTGGGTTCCTCCATCCTGGCACAGAGCAATGTGAAAAGAACAAGTCAATGCAGCTGACTCCATACAACCTTAAACCAATCCTATCTCTGAGCAATTAGCAGAGAGATCAGTGCTTCAACACATTTACAACTAAAGAGTAAATTATTATGGACCAAAGATAGAGCGCTTGAATGCTGTGTGGGCAGGAGGTTACATATAAAGAGCCACAACTGAAAGCAACCTTATTCTTTTTTACCTCAGCATTGCACGGTAAGTCCCATCTGCTTGCTTCATACTCTGACCATGACATCTCCACAGCTCTGCTAAGAGATGGAATATGTAGGGGCATTTTCTTCTCATTCCCTACTTCTAACATTCCAGGTCATGCTTTACATGCAATATCAAGATTATATGACCCAAACTACTCCAGTGTGGTGGCACAAGCAGAAGCAGCAGAGCTATGACATGCCATTCCTTGGAGGGGCCTTCTGCAAACATTGCTACCTCCAAGTCCTATGAAAGGAAAAATAACTCTAAAGGCAATTGAAATTGATTGGGAAAATATATGTAATGTAGCTGATCTTTTCCTACACATTACATTTATTTTCAGCAGATCACAGTAATGTGGGGAGGAACACAAGATTTTCTGTGGGATTTAGCTCTAGATCAAGAGTTGTAAGGCTTTGTGTACCCTTCAGCTGTTGGGAGAGACTACACAAGATGTATAAATGTTTGATAGAGCGTATGCTCAAGACAATGGACTGTTTTGATTTAACTCTCTCTGTCCTTTCTTTAACCATTCCACACAGATACTGAAAACAGATTTCCTCCTGGGCTCTCTGAAGGTAAGGGTTTAATAAATAAGAGTTAGTTTTGCTAATTGATCCTAAGCAATGAGTGAAGCTCAACCAGACAATGGCAAGGGCAGGTGGCAAAAGACTGTGTTGTAGACCCAGGTCGACTGAAAAGGATATTTGCCATTTTAATCAATACGAGCATATTCACAGTTCTTGGTAGGAAATATTCCATTTATCATGAAAGCCACAGATACTCAAGCTTAGCCAAGTGGACATGAGAAAAAGCAACAGCAATATATTTTTGTGGTGTAACCTGGGGTTCTGGGATTTATAGAATCATAGAATCATAGAATTGTAGGGGTTGGAAGGGACCTCGAGAGATCATCGGGTCCAACCCCCCTGCCAAAGCAGGCTCCCTAGGACATATCACTGAGATAGGCGTCCAGGCGGGTCTTGAATATCTCCAGTGAAGGAGACTCCACCACCTCCCTGGGCAGCCTATTCCAGTGCTCTGTCACCCTCACTGTGAAGAAGTTTTTCCGCATGTTGGTGCGGAACTTCCTGTGTTCTAGCTTGCTAGATGATTAAAATTCACACCTTGCCATCTGCACAACTGCTGGAAGCCTGAAACTGAGGTTGTGTTCAGAGCTCAAAGCACAATTCAAGAAGGGTCTAAGCTCATCCTTCACTAACTTAACTAACTAAAGTTAGTTTCCTCTGTGTTAAGGTCTAGAACATCATATGCTTACTTTGGCTTATCACACAGGTCATAAAACCAGAACAAAATTCAGGCAATCCTGTCAGATCTGCTTATACACAAAGAGGAACCTTCAGAGAGAGCTTAATATGCACCATTCTGTTCTAGGTTTTCTGGGGAAGGTTAGTGATTGAGTGACTGGGCGAGTTCACCAGAGCAACAGAAGGAATCCTCCATATGTGTCTTCCATCCTAATGCCAAAAATGCTCATTGATATTGGAGCTGAAAGGAATGGAAGTACAGGTTATTCTCCCAAAGAATGCTGCCTTCTCTGTTCATGAATGCATAAAGATCTAAACTTTACATTTTTTCCTGTCAAAGACATTCAGTAGTTTAACAGACTGAGCCACTTGAGAAATTTTCTGATAACCTATTAGCATTTTCTGATGCTCTGCTTAACCTTTTCATGGACACTGTGAAATGATTTCTCTCTTTCTTTCATGTTGCTTGAGCCACTCAGAGGCAGTATCACATAGGCAAAAATGCTGGCATCCATATACATAGAGTAATACTGTTGAAGTAAGTTAAAGGTTCTGGATTGTGTGCTTTGAAATTCCTGGGTATTAGAGGCTCTTGAGAGATGCAGTCCCACAGCAGATAGGTTTTGCTGAGAGAGATCAGCACTTCTACAGCAATGTGTCCAAAAGCAGCATTACAAATGCCTTCAGACTCCTTTCATCATTTTCTTGCACATAATATCACTCTATATTGGTTATTTCAGTACTATGATGCCTTGGAAGTATAAATCTGAGTTGTTCAGTTCCGTGCCTTTATCTTTTTTTTTTTTTTTTTCTTTTTTCTGGTACCACAGTGCATCAGCCAGCCCATGAAGTAGCAGGAGTTTAGAAAATTTTTTAATTTTGTTTTTGCTAACCTGTATATTAGCTTGCCTGGGAAAGAACATTCTGTTTATGCTAGTTTCTGCCTACACTATTTCTGCCTCTGTTATTTCCAGATGCTTTTGAATTATCCACACCAGTCCTCTGACTGTAGCAACCAATAGCACTTATTTGTGTTGAAGAATTTTTACCAGATATTGCTAAAAATGTAAAAAAAAAAAAAAAAAAAAAAAAAAAAAAAAAAAAAAAAAAAAGAAAAAGAAAAAAGAAGTATAAAGCAGTTTTTTGAAATATTTCTACTAGACAAATCCCTAACAATGTCTGGTACATATTGGTACATATTAATTGTATTTTAATGATTCATAACCAATATTCCTCTATATAATACGTTAAAGCTAAAAGGTACTTTGAAATTCTTTGAAATGTTGTAGAAATTACATATTTACCTAGTAAGCCTATGCTATTAATTATTAGTTTCTCTGTACATACTATTCCTTTATTAGCTAATTTTGCCACAGATCTGGAAAGATGTTCTATATTTGGTTCATATGATAAACAAGTTTGGCTTCAGATAGGTGATGATTGACCTTCACAATTTGTTCCAGGGCTTGGTATAGACAGAAACTACTTGAACTTCCCCTGGTTGGCATGAAAACGTAGAAAACAGAAGGGTTCAAGAACACCTCCACTTAGAAATTAGGTGTGAGAGCCAGTCTGTCTAACTTACAGATCTTGCTTGTGCCTAAATTTTTCGAATTCTAGTGAAGCAATCTAAGTGGTTATGTGTATGTGGCTTTGAGAAACGTGGCTGTGCAGCTGTGTGAATAGCAGATGAAGACACAGCAGGAGAGGCTTTTGAAGACTTCTAGCTTGATACTCTCTCTGCCCTCACTTAGGCATACAGACATCCCATTTAAGGGGGATGTCTTCAAAGACAGTACACCTGTCTACAAAAGGACCTTTCTTTATTAGGACTTCTTCAGTGATACTTAAAATTGAGGCAGAAATTATGTGCCTGGCATTGATTAGTCCTCTTCTTCCTGTTAGTCATTAAGGGTGACCACTTTCGGGATAAACACAAATTACAAATGCACATGTTCTCTGAAACTTTCCTGAATTCCTCCAGAGCAACTCCAGCCATGAGTTCAGATGCAGAGATGGCAATCTTTGGAGAAGCTGCTCCTTATTTACGGAAACCTGAGAAGGAGAGAATTGAAGCCCAGAATCGCCCATTTGATGCTAAGTCAGCGTGTTTTGTAGTGGATGAAAAGCAAATGTATGTGAAAGGTACCATACAGAGTAAAGAAGGTGGCAAAGTCACAGTTAAGACCTATGATGATACAGTAAGTGATACCAACTGTTACTCATACATGATCATTCCGTTCAGGCAGTTCCCTGGGTTAGATTTCTTCTCTATTGTTCCCTTCTGGTTTTGTCAGACTGTGACTGTAAAGGATGATGAAGTCTTTCCCATGAACCCTCCCAAGTATGATAAAATCGAGGACATGGCCATGATGACCCACCTCCACGAACCCGCTGTGCTGTACAACCTCAAAGAGCGTTATGCAGCCTGGATGATCTACGTAAGTACCAGCAGCAGCCTTCCTTTGGGCAGCTGGGAGGAACTGCTCTGGCAGCTAAGTGGAAGCCAACGGGCTGTCTCCCTTCCTCGCAGACCTACTCAGGTCTCTTCTGCGTCACTGTCAACCCCTACAAGTGGCTGCCGGTGTACAACCCAGAGGTGGTGGCTGGCTACCGAGGCAAGAAGCGCCAGGAGGCCCCTCCACACATCTTCTCCATCTCTGACAACGCCTATCAGTTCATGCTGACTGGTGAGTCATTTGGCAAGAATGGGAAGCCCCGATATATGGAGGGCTGGCTGCCTGGTCAAGGAACACTTGACAGTTCAGGCATCTTAGGTGATCTTCTACTCAGTGTCTGACGGCAACAGCTCCCATAGTCCTACAGCACAACTCAAGATTAGACTCCCTATGGCATCTTAATGACCTCTCTGCTATCAGATAATGAAGGAAAGGCAGTAGCTAGCTATATGGCTTTGGGACCACTCTCCTGGTAAGGAATTTAAAGAAACAGTAAAGAAGGAACAGCAGAGAATCTGTTTCTGATTAAACAATATTTAAGCCTAGGTCTATACATAAAAGAAAACAGCCTTATAAAGAAACACCACTTGGAGATAGATTTTTGGCTTCTTCATCCCTCTGCACAAAAAAATCCACATGCAGACTAATGCAGAATTTACCTTGATTGGTTACAAAGTGATAAATACAGTTACAATACAGTTCTTTCCCTTGAAGTCAGTTATGTCTGAGGAACAGAAACTGTCCGCATCTCATCTGAACAGCTCTTTTTGTGACTTTGTTTTCAGATCGTAACAATCAGTCAATCCTTATCACGTGAGTATATTTTGGTATGTGTGACAAAGCTGACAGTGAAGTAAAAATGTTTCCTGTTTCCTGTAACAATTTTCATTCCAGCAGTGGAGAATCCGGTGCGGGGAAGACTGTGAACACAAAGCGTGTCATCCAGTACTTTGCAACAATTGCAGTTACTGGTGAGAAGAAGAAAGACCAACAGCCTGGCAAAATACAGGTATGTCTGCCCAAGACTGTGCTTGCAAAGCAGAATCTGTCAATGCATATTTTTGGGTTGTAAGACTATCAAAAGGCAGAAAGTGTAGTGCAATTTAGGAGACAGTGAGGATGCACAGCCTGAACGCATCTGCACTCTTTCTACCCGGCCTCCATCCCTCTGAACACTAGTGGAACTCTAACTAAAGAAACATTTTCTTAATGTAGCAAAGGTCCAAGCCTCAGTTTCTCTCCAGTGTCCATTTACACAGTGGGAGTCTTCACTAGGGAGAGGAAGATAATGTAAGACAGCAGTTTTCTCTGTGCTATGAGCCTGTCCCTTAGTATCCTATGAGATTGGCCACATCCACAGCACCTGAGTGGCTGCAAGTGTAGAGAGAGCAGTCAGTTCCTGTTGGCACACGGTTGTGCCATTCCTATTCCTTGGTTCATTCCTATTGACAGGGGAAGTGCAGGAACTCCAGACTCCAGAAAGTTAAACCTAAGGAGATTCAAAGAGTCATTTCAATTGCATCAGGCAATAGTTTCCACCAGCTTGTTCTCCTGCCTGTGGTAAATGTAACAGCCCTGAGGGGCAGCATAAGAAAAGGGACAGATTTGGGACAGCTGGGACCACTTGCCTGACAGAAAGTAACCTCAGAAAGGATCCTTCCAGAGAAGAAAGCATGTGCCCTGATGCCCCTTTCTGCTGAGCAGCCCAGCTGCTGCAACCTGAGCTCACTGGTGTATTTGCAAGGCGTGGGGTTCATTCCCTAGCACAGAGCAAGCATGAACATCCTTGTGGCACAAGTGTGTGTCACCACAGTCTGTGAGACGGTATGTGCATCAAAGGGAGTGCCACGTGTCAGCATGTTATTTGAGTACCCAAGGGCACAGTGGAACCTAAGGAGATTCCAAGGGTGAATATTATTTTCACACTCAGAGGCAGGTGTCTGTGATTGATGGGTTGTTATAGCCAAAGCAAGTTCATCACAAGCACTATTTCCATCAGCACCATTTCAGAATCTCCTGGGCTCAGCTTTCACCAGCTGCTCACTATGACTGGATTGATCTCAGAAAAACTTTGAGACAGCTGAAAGATGTACTGACCATGTTTGATATAAGTACAATCACCTGGCTCTCAGATGGACAACAACCTGTTCTGCCCTCTTCCAAGTTTATTCACAGAATACTCTATTTTTTTAGTATTCATAATCTCTGTAACAGTAGTACGTGCCTCTTCATAAGAACATTAAATAAAATACTCAGGATACAGTTCTGTCTAGCCCAGCATCCTATCTCAGATGCAGGCTGAAATCAGATGCCAAGCAAGAGTGTATGAATAAGAGAGCATGTAACAGCATTTCCCCAGAATATCAGCCTCCAGCACTTTGTCACCCAGCCTGTAGACAGGACTCCAGAATGAACTTGTGTAAAGAATTACCATGTCTTCTTCCATGCTGTTCTCCATGCATGATGCTTCCTTATGACTTCCCTGGTCACAGCTGTGTACTAAAAAGAGGTTTCGTGTTGGTATAGACAGCTGCACTGACACACTCTTGTCTTCAATGAGGAAGTTAATTTAAAAAGCTGAAAGATACATGTAAGAGGGCATTACTCTAAAGATTTGGGATTTTTTTTCTTTAAAAAAAATAGATCTTCATATGCTACTGTGTTGCCTTAATTTTATAGGGTCCACCTTCATGGTGGACTAATAAAAACTAATTTAAATCCATTCTGCCATCTGCAGACAGTGTTGGGAATGGCACTCGCTCTCCATTGCAAGATGTTAAAGGCTGCACTGTAACACAACATACAAAGATGCAGCAACTTGAGCTGTTCCACTCATTTTTCATCTGGATAAATTTTTTTTTTTTTTTGGTCATTCTTTGTTTTACATCTCTGCCTTGGAAGTTATCCCTGGCAACACTTTCATGCCCTGACTATTTAGGGATCAATCATGACTTTGCTAGAAACCTTGAAAAAAGCTTCACTCTATCATTCCAAAAGTGCACACAGTGAGTCTGCTTCCTGGACCATATTGCACAGAAAAGGAGAGAAATAATATCACAGAAGCTTCTTTCCTCCCATATTTTTGCAGTTAACAAGAGTGATACAATACAATATCAAAACTTTACATGTTGATTATTCCTTCTGCAGTCATGCAGCAAAAAATTCAGTTTCTGTTCTCTGCTTTTTTAAGTTCGGTATTTGAGTCTCAGCCTTTGTCCATGTCCCACTCTTCTTTTTGAAGCATGTCTGGAGATGTATTTTTGCATTCTGAAAAGCTGCTGATTGTTTGAATGCAATTGCAAAACTTGACATTCTCCCTTGCTAGGTGCTACTTACTAAAGTCTGTATATCCTGGGCTCAAGTAACATCCAGAAAAAATCCCCAAATTTTCACATTTTCTTTATCTGTCATAGCCTTTGTGAATGAGAAAGTGGAAGCACCTCTCTCATAGAGATTTCAAACACCCTGAGCTCCACTGTGGTGACTCTGTGTATGATACCCAATACATGATAGCAGGTACCAGAAGGAAATAAAATACAGATGTCTTTCAGTGCTCTTCCCTTTGAAACCAACAGCAATATTCATGAGTTATGGCTGATGAGTACTTAAAAACTCTTGCTCAATTTAAGGTTAAAATCACATATAAAGTGTAAAAATAATCTGTAATATCTCCTTTGGAATATTTGTTATTAACTAGTAGTAAACTTTGGTAAGAAGCTTTTTTTCCTGTAACTAGGGAACCCTGGAGGATCAGATCATCCAAGCCAACCCGTTGCTGGAGGCCTTTGGCAATGCCAAGACTGTGAGGAACGACAACTCCTCACGCTTTGTGAGTTAATTTCAGATTTGTTGGAATGCAGACATCTAATACATCTCCTTCATTGATCACTATAACCAACGGGTTGATCTGTACTGCTTGATAGGGAAAATTCATCCGGATTCACTTTGGAACAACTGGCAAGCTGGCCTCTGCAGATATCGAAACTTGTAAGCTGGAGCAAGTCAGTGCAGGCAGAATTTGTGCATTTATGATCTCAAGTTTACCATGAGACTAACAGCATCTCTCTTTTGGTTAGATCTTCTGGAGAAATCCAGAGTGACTTTCCAGCTGGCCAGTGAAAGAAGCTATCACATTTTTTACCAGATAATGTCCAACAAGAAGCCTGAGCTCATTGGTGAGTGCCAGCAGTGCTGGGCTTGGCTCAACAAGTGCTGTCTCCTTTTACTGTGACCTGTCCCGGTGCCACCAAAGATGTGCTGTATACCTGCAGATCTCCTCCTTATCTCCACCAACCCCTACGACTTCCCCTACGTGAGCCAAGGAGAAGTCACCGTCGCCAGTATTGATGACAGTGAGGAGCTGCTGGCAACGGATGTGAGTACAGCAGAGCACCCGTGGGGCGGCCCCAGAGCCAGACTGGCTGCAGCCAGGAAGGGCCACCTGGCCAGGGCCACGGAGCGACAGATTCTCCTGCCCCACAGCACCCACGGGGCCGGGCTGGTGCTACACCTGCTTGGCATGCGTGGGGAGACAAGGAGGCAGGGGGAGAAACCGCACCTTCTCATCGTCACAGCACTTTGTGCGGCAGCCCCTGTGCTTCTCCGACCTTCTCCAGCTTGCCTGTTGCCTCTGCAGAGTGCCGTGGACATCCTGGGCTTCAGCCCTGATGAGAAGGTGGGGATGTACAAGCTCACAGGGGCCATCATGCATTATGGGAACATGAAGTTCAAGCAGAAGCAGCGGGAAGAGCAGGCAGAGCCGGACAGCACAGAAGGTAGTGTTGACTGCAGAGTTTGCTTGTGAACTGCATCAAGAGACAAGCTAGTAACCCCATCCCATAAAATGCTTTGAGAATTATTTTCCCTTCCAGAAACCTCATTTTTAAAGTTTTTTTGCAAGTTCCACAAAGTCAATGATTTAATTTATGATCTGCAAGGAAACAGAAAGACATAAAGATGAAGCATTGCTGCAGCCCTCCAGGCATGGAAGGGGAGTGTGCTGCAACTGAGACACTGCCTGTATTGGGGGGAAAACATTCTCCATGGGACTGGAGAGGAGCTTCCCTTGACAATAGGTGCATTTGTGTAGCACTGGAAGTAGGATCCTTGCAAAAGAAAGATTCTAGAGGACCAGGACACCTTTCTTTGTCTCTTTTGAACTTGTTTGCTGTCTCTGATCTTAGTGGCTGACAAAGCTGGCTACCTGATGGGTCTGAATTCTGCTGACTTGCTCAAGGCTTTATGTTATCCCAGGGTGAAAGTCGGGAATGAATATGTAACTAAAGGACAAAATGTCCAACAGGTACCTAGACAGTTGATCAGCTTTTCATTTTGTTCAGTTCTTTAAAGCTATTCCAAGTTTCATTACTGCCATGACTGTGTTTCTTACAGGTATACAATTCAGTGGGTGCTTTGGCTAAATCAGTCTATGAGAAGATGTTCCTATGGATGGTTGTTCGAATCAACCAACAGCTGGATACCAAACAGCCCAGACAGTATTTCATTGGTGTCCTGGACATTGCTGGCTTTGAAATTTTTGATGTGAGTTACAGTAGGTATGCTTGCCCATTGATGACTTCTCCAAACTAACTGGTTGGTTTTTGGTTTGTTGTTTTTGGTTGGTTTTTTTGTTGTTGTTGTTGTTTGGGTTTTTTTTTTTGTATTTTGAATTTGCAGTTCAACAGCCTGGAGCAGCTGTGCATCAACTTCACCAATGAGAAACTGCAACAGTTCTTCAACCACCACATGTTCGTGCTGGAGCAGGAGGAGTACAAGAAGGAGGGAATTGAATGGGAGTTCATTGACTTTGGGATGGACCTGGCTGCCTGCATTGAGCTCATTGAGAAGGTAGAGGAAATCTTTTCATTTTAGGAGAGCACTTCTCTTTCATGGTCATTTATTTTAGTCCAGTCATTCTTAGTAAATTGACACTTTACCGTTGAATGACCCTCTCACTTAAGAAGAGGCAGTTTATAAAACCACAGCTTTTGAAATGACAGACTGATGTTATTTTAGTGCCTTTAACAAGACTGCCTTTAACAGTAAGGTGAACCTCAAGTCTTACTCCTTGCAGTAATGGATAGAATTAAGTTCTTGGATCCAGCACCACGACTCTTTCTGGCCCCTCTGTGGCTGCTCACTGCTACTGCACTGGGGATCTTAATGCGAATTAACCCCTCACTGCTACGTTACAAGCCAGTGCCCAGTGGTTAAGCACAGTGCCTACTTAAACATCATGTGCAAATCCAATATGCACACCCCTAAACATCTTCCTTCTCAGGAGCATTCAGGTATCTGCTCCCAGCACTATCATTCAGGCACAGTGCCCAGTGACTGATTCAGCCATCCCATATGCATGTTCACTGCTTAATATTCATACCCATAGGTTATACCTTTGCACATAAGACCCTCACCTTTCTTGCTAATCTGCCACATAATAGCATCTACAGGCAGCACTACCATTTACAGCTAGTGCCTGTTACCTATTGCTATATTTAACACCCAAAATCCACGCTTACTTTTCAGTGTCCACACATTTTGTGTTCCATGTCTATGCAATACAGAGTATTAGAGCCAGAGGAATTGGAACACCTATGCTGATCTAACGCTGTAGTCACTATTGTAATGACGGGAAAGAAGCAGTGTTAGGATGCAAAGCATCTCCTTATAAAGTATGTTCTATTAGTGATTCTGTGAAATGTCTTTCTGATGCTTCTGTTATAGAAGAGCAATCTGGACAGCTCACTCAGATCTAGATTCTATTTTATAGACACGTATAATTAGGCAAGATGAATGCTAACCCCCAAAGCTCTCACACAGCAGCCACGCCTAGAGGGCAAAATCTTCATTCAAAACACAGCATT